>KN501008.1:0-65674 GCA_000787155.1 Scartelaos histophorus | reverse complement strand
GGAAGCCAGCAAAAATTGGTCTATGGGCCACATTTGGTCCTGGGGCATAGGTTGGATATCCCTGCTATAAGGCTCCAACAGTTTGCACAATAAGTGGCTTTGACAGTGGCTATAAATAGCAGAAACACCTGGCTGTATTCAGGGCAGAGATGTGAGAGGTAACCGAATCCTGACCAGTGTAACCATGACACACCCATTTTTATATATATTTTGAAGCCAAAATTTACCTTGTTTGCATTAAAATGACAAAAAGGACTAGGTACAGTAGATATACTATTCAAATACCATATATACAGTTTAGTGGCAAAAACAAGTTTAAGTCAGTTGTACAGTTTGTATTTATTCTCACTTTACCTTGTAGATTGAAATGTAGTAAAACATAATTTTCCAAATGTACTGTACTGTACTTGTCCTGTTCTATGTTTAGCCTAAGCTGCTGGTTTATGGGCAGGTGTTTTACATGAAGAATGGACGTTTGGATTATAATGTGAAATCCTGCAAAATATCTTTTACTGTATAGATGTTCAGAAATGTGCTAA
The DNA here is from genome assembly GCA_000787155.1 of Scartelaos histophorus. Lineage (NCBI taxonomy): Eukaryota > Metazoa > Chordata > Actinopteri > Gobiiformes > Gobiidae > Scartelaos > Scartelaos histophorus. The sequence goes on along the minus strand of KN501008.1, from coordinate 65,135 downwards.
TCCTCTGCCCTTAATCCATTCAAGGCAAAACCACAGCAGTCTGTCTGTATGAATTTGACTCTATTTTAGTATGGGGCTCATATAGGTCATGGATGTCGCCTATAGTGATAGAACCTACTACCAACTGTTCATTCTCCAGGGTGATCACTGTCTGATTTGAGTGTAGCTATAACCATGATATTGATAGGGCGGCATAGCGATATATTGTGCTTCAGAATCATGACATAAAACACAATCTTTTCCAATATTGTGGAGTCCCATATGTTTCCAAATTGTTTTCACAATCTCTCAAAAATCTCTCAAATTTCTCACAATCTAAATAATATTCATTGTATATGTACTCTGTGTTGTTTGCCTAGTAGAGCATCCATAGCTATTATTCATCCTCATGGCATGTGAGTTGCTATCTTGTAAAGTCACACAAATTATCCAGACTGCTGCAGAGGTGTCAGCGCTTGCCTTATTTTGCCCTGCTTTTCTGACATTGCTTTATCAAACCCAACAGATTTAGTGGGAGGGCTACCTGCATGTGCCCGAACACAACTGTCTGCATCTCAAGTAATGCGTTCCCTGTTCTATTTTTAGCTACCACACTCTGATTATGTAATGCATACAAAGTAAAATGGGAGATTGTTCCAGGTTGGTTGTGAAACAAAGTGGAGTAGGTTAAAAGAGGTTAAAGACGTGTTCTCCATCTTGGGTCGGTCAGGACTGTTGTTGCAGGGAGTTTCTATCTGAGAGAAGGTGCCAAAAGTCAACCTGGATGATTCATGCTGTGGCTCTGGCAGGAAGAGGAGAGGCACCAGGAGAGACAAGTGAGCTAAAAGTACAGAGGGAGTGTGAGTGCAGGGCTGCTGTCTGGATACAAGCCAGGAGAAGAAATTCTGGATCCCAAATGCATGTTGTTATAAGAAATGGTCCAATATGAATTATTTGAGACAGTACAGATTTCAGATATTTTTGCTGCTGTTTTATTTTTGCCAAGATGATATTATTAACATTTTAAAACCCACCCAGCAAGTCCCATGAATGTTTGTTAAGTTAGGGTGGGCGATATCTCGATATATCGAATATATTGAGATCTTTTTAAAACTCGATATGGGTTTTGACATATCGTATATATCAATATAATGCTTATATTTAATCCTGATTTGCCTGCTTCGCTTGTTTGCCGACTCTGTTCTGCCCTTGTCACTTTTAAGCTAATTTTTTTCCAGCGCTTACAGTTTATGCAAATTAGTCTGAAGCTGAATTAAGATGAATTAAACACATTATAATCTCAAACAGGTTTTTGTGGCTCTGTAGTCTTTATGGTTTACATGTTGTAAAGTTTAATAATGTAAAGTTTATTCATGCTGAAGATTTAAATTAAGAATCTGCTGTAGTATTACTTGTACAATAGTGTTTGGAATCATTGGGTTTGATCTGAGCAGTGGATTGTGGGAAACCTCAGCTCCACCGCTGGAACATGGATCTATTAAAATAACGAACCTCCCGAACTTCCTGTGCTAAAGGAGCTTATGGTTATGGTCATCGTATAGTTAACAGAATTAATGCAAACATGAGCTTGACTTGACTGAGTTGTTTTAAGGTAAAGAAGGCAATATGTATTATTTCTTCCTTTTTTTTACAGTTAAATTATTATTTTTGTATACAGGGATTTTTTATTTTTATTTTGCAGAAGCACTTTGTTCCTACATGAACTGCCAACCTCTTTGCACTTCAATTAAAAAAAGATCTTGAGGAATTGAGGACAGATATTGAGATATATATATCGTATATCGAGATAAAGAAAAATATATCGAGATATATCATATCATATCCATATCACCCAGCCCTATCTTAAGTTATAGAAGATTTTTAAAACATAAACTTTCCACATTTGTAAAAATAATGACATTTATCTGATGTATAAAATAATTTGTTGTATAATTGTGTAAATAATAGCATATTTGTATTTCTCTTCTATTTTCATATTCAACCTCTAGTCTATGAGACTGGGACTGACACATGGACACACAGATTGGGTCAGAATGTCATTACTGGACAAAAAATGACATCTGGGAAACAACTATGATGCCATCAATACCGATTTTGTAACCTATACCTATGGCCGATATACTGATCTCTTTTAATGCAGTGACTAGAATCATGGAGTAATCTTTTGAATCTTTTGAAGTATTTCCAGTCTGACTTTGAAGGCAAACGCTCCATGGTATAATGTACCAGGTTCTGTTGTCTTCCATCAACCTGGCAACCACGAGTCTTAGAGTATGATGACAATGAAGCACTCTACTCTACTTTAAGTATTTCAAGTCTATAAATTCTATGTGCACTTTTGTCTTAAACTTCAACCCAAAAGTTTTATCTTGATAAGTCCCAAAAATATTATAGATACAAATTTTTGTCATTTTTGTCTGAAGGGCGGAGATCTTTTGGAGGTCTTCTCTCTCATAACTTTTTATTTCAGATGAGAAATAGAATAAAAAGAGAAAGTCTAGAAAGCAGTCAGCCAAACAGCCTAATTCTCATCTCAAGGGAGCTGTATCCACTTGTGGGATGAAATATATAGGCCATGACGAAGCAAGAGAAGGAACGGCCAGAGAATCAGTGAGAGCTGCCTGAAACGTGACTGGCAGCTGCTGGGAGGAGGGGTAGGGCCTGTGGGCGATAGTGACCGCTCAGCTGGAGGTGGGGGTGAGATGAGCCAGGTCAGAGTGGGGGGAGGGAGGCTATTATGTAACATGTAGCAGCGTCACAAGCATATGTCAGTGCTGATGTCTGGAAACCCCAGAAGAATTATGAAAGGTGGTAGAACAGGGACAATGGGTTTTCTTTGCATTCTCAGTGTGAGCGGGGTTGCCTTTTCACCTGAGCTATAACTTGTCCTGATTGTGACACATGCTTGTCCCCATGAAAATAGAGGAGTTTAATGCTACCGTGGAACATTCCAAACAAATAGATAACATGGAGACAAACAGATACCCTCCACTAGAGAAGTTTCTTAATGCACCTTTAGATAAGGTGGAGTGAAAAAGAGTGCCCCATGTTAACATTCGTCAAACTACGTCATGGTAACCCTTCTTAAATTAAACTCTGTATTGTTTAATTTGTACTGTTGTCAGCTATGGAACTTTTCTTGCTCTCTCCACTGCTTGCTTGGAGGCGTTTTTTTCCTGTTAGTCAACAAAAACAAAATACAAAAATCTGTCAAAGGATGAAAACAACGCTGCATGAAGCATGAGCCTCACAAACAATAACCACACAATAGAGAGAATCTTATCTCCACACACCACCACCCTCAAGACAATATAAAAGAGCTGAAAAGACAGAGACCGCCTCCAAGATGCCTCTCCAACATGGCTTTTTCATAGTGTGTGAGCACCCCAAAGGCAGAGATGAAGCCACTGAGCATGACTGAGTTAATTGAACCATGTTGTCCCATCAAGCTGTCCCTTTTCCAGTTGAAACCACGACAAGCCTGATGTGTCTGCTCTAGTGGTTTCCATTGATTCATCCTGTGGCATTATAGCACAAGCACATGAAGGCTGATCAGATGTTGTCTCTTTTCCTTTCTCTTCGCAGTTTGGCTCTTCACCCGGAGCGCGTCCTGGTGGCCACGGGACAGGTGGGCAAGGAGCCATACATCTGTGTGTGGGACTCCTACACCGTGCAGACCGTGTCCATTTTGAAAGACGTGCACACACATGGGATTGCCTGCCTTGCCTTTGACCTGGAGGGACAGGTAAATGACAAGAAAAGATAACGCCAGAAATATTGTGGCACATATAATAAAAATGTGCAGTCAACGTGTGATCATATAGAATTCATAACAAGCAAATCAAATACTAAACATTGACCAGTTAAGGTTGATTCATGGCTGATTCTGATACCAATTTAGAAACTGGGGCAACCATCAGCTATGTTGATACTTTTGGCCCGATTTTGAAAAAGTCTATATGATTTGAAATAGCAACAAATATATTTACAACCCTATTTTACTGCTAACTGACTGAGAGCTGTGCAGAAACCTTTAGTGCCGTCTTTGCACTTTAGATATTGTAGTATGTGTTAGATTCATTTGCAAAAACTGGATAAGAATATTTGGTGTAAGTCTGACCTGTATGAGCCCGTATGTCAATCTTCCATGTATTGTAAATTTGACAATAGAATCAGTTCTATATATTCAATCCAATACTCTTTATTTATGTAGCACATTAAAAAAAATTTAAAGACAGATAAAAACTAATACTAATGGGAAAAAAATGCTTAATATCACTGGTTCTAAAAAAAATAAAACAAATAAAATCAGAACAAACAAGAACAAACAATAAAATATCAATAAATAAATAAAATCAATAAAATAAGTTAAAAGACATAAAAGACAGAGGACCACAGAACTCATGCTATTTTAAGAAACCAACTTGAAGATGTTCTATAGCCTAATAAAGTTCTTCCAGGCCCCACAGACTGATGTTTGTAGCTCTTTGTCCTGACTGACATATGATTACTCCTGCGGCATTGAACCCACAGCTGGCATTAGCAGGAGGCCTTCAGTGTTTATTACTATTGCCTCAGTGCCTCTGACAGCACCTGGTGTAGAACAGAAAATCATTACAAAGCATCCAGACTTGGCATCCACTCCAGTTAAGAAGCATAGGAGGTGTAAAGTGGCATGCTATTTACTATACCGACTTATACTGTCTGCCCAAGTAGCTCCCCGCAGACTCCCCATCTCAATGTTTACGCTCTACATCTCCAACTTAATGTAGTTTAGTCTATAAAAATCAATATCTGCTCCGGCACATCTCGGTTTTATGTTTGCACTGCTCTCCGGTCTCCCACAGGAGTTCTGAGAGGAGTGTTATAAACTGGTGCATTTTGCCAGCACAGACAGAAGATGACCCCATGTGCTGAAATGGTGAGGCCCGGGGAGCTAAATGAAAAGTGACAGCATTAAAAGCAGAAGGGCTCCACCATTTCTCAGTTTAGCTCTGTCTACCGGAAAAAAGTCACAGCCAGATGCAGTTCTTTTATTAACAACTTGATTTGGAATGTAGACACACAAAGTAGCGTTGATTTGGCAGGTTTTTTTGGTAGTTTTATAATATAACCCACATCACATAATAACCATCATATGTCTGAATAATAATAATCACATGTGCGAATGAAACAAAACACAACTCCTGGTATATCTTTGATAAGGTGACAGCATTTTAATATGGCTTAAAGCTCAAAAGAATCCATTTTGTGTAATATAAAACCTTATCTACAAAAATATTACACAACTGATCCAACATGAAAAACGACCCAATTTATAACATTTACATTCACAGTCAGAGCTTTCTCATTCTTCTGCTCCACTGCAGCTGTTGCCTCCTCACTCCTCCAGCTAACGCTCTCAAATCTGCTCAGTGGAAGTGCCAGGGGCCGGACAACTGCTCTGTATATCAAATCTCTTATTAGGCCTTTTCATTTGGACTCCCCCGTGCTCTGAACAAGGTATAGCTCCATTGAGATCAGTGCAGGGGAGTGGTAACAGTTCACTCTGGTCATGTCTTCTATATACTAATGCTTGCTCTTTTTTTCAGTGCTTGGTGTCTGTGGGCCTGGACTCGAAAAACACAATCTGCGTGTGGGATTGGAGAAGAGGGAGGGTCCTGGCAGCTGCCCCTGGTCACACAGACAGGGTAAAGCATCTCCTTCCCTTTACTGATGCCTTCACAAGCTTACGATCGACCAGCTGAATTAGCTGTAAATGCAGGAACCGTGCTCGTGCCCAGGGGGACATAAGCGAGTTAGGCCTGATTGATCACAAGCCGCCCTGAGCCACTCTGAGAGGGTGCACAAAGCTAATGAAACAGTTTTTCTAAAAGGGTGAAATATGTGTCATGGTTGGTGGTTTAGCCCACACTTTACAGCACAGACGGTGCAAATAGTTTTGGTCTTCCACAGTGTTCATTTGGCTCTGGATCAAAAACACAGACGCACACAGAGAGTCAGACCTCTGCCAAGGAATTACATGTATTTCTGTATAGTTTGGCTTTATAAATTACAAATGTAGCAAAGAAGGCAGAATTTCTTCCATTACAAATATTGCATTGTGGTGAATGGGCATCATTGTTCAGATTGGCCAAAAATATAATTTAAACTTTTTTTTTTTAATTTACTGTAACCTTTTTGTAGAAACAGACTAAACCAACTATACAACAAACAATCTAAATAAATAAATGTAACTAATATAGTTTCATATTTGAAGTTTCAGGAAAATGAATATATTGCATTGATATTGGAGGGATGCTCATCTTCATGAAAACACCACCTTAAATGTTTACATAATAGTATTAAACTTATTGCTGCAAATAACTTGAAAACATGTGTTCTTACTGTGAACGTGGTCACAGTAGTGGATTGTTTTATACCTTTATGTCACCATGGAGATAGAAAAGTATAAAGTCACACTAAGCAATGTTCAAGGTAAAGGAATAGCATGGAGACAAGGTGGTGCGTCTTTTAAGATACTTCATATGATACTTCATATGATACTTCATATACCTGAGGCCTACCATAATGCTTGTTTTCTCTTGCTCCCTAGATATTTGACATATCATGGGATTTGTACCAGCCGAGCAAACTGGTGAGCTGTGGTGTCAAACATATAAAGGTAAGTGTATCCTCGTCATTCTTATAAAGGAAAAAACACTGTAGATAACTTCCTGTAGAAACTCAAATGTGAGGGTCATGGTTTGTCTTAAAGCCTTAAAGTAAAGTTATGCTAATTCTGCTTTTCTCCAGTGCATGCTTATAACTCATTTAACATACATAAATAGAGCATGGAGTGACTCATATTCAAATGGGTTAGTGCTAATTTCCATTCTGTTTGGGAGTTACTGTGCTGGATCTTACAGCTAATCTTTTACTCAAAATGCATCTGCTTTGGTTCTTGGTTGTATTCCAAATTTTTGTGCCACAACTCCATTTTCCAAGCATGGAAGATGACAACAGTTAGATATATGTTTATTCTTTATTGCATTTCTGGAAGCACTTTTTCCTCCCAACATTATTGCTTTTTTATTGTGTTTTGACATTAGTTTTATGGTGTGAAATGGGTAACAAAAAGGCAGACTTAAGATTTAGTATTTTTGGTATTTATGTAAAAATGCAGATTAAACTACCCAATTCACAAATTTTATCTGTTTTAATACATTCTGTCATAGTCTTTTTGTCTTGTGAGCTTTTGTTTGGGTCAGAACATAGAGATAGATAGAGTTTTGAGAGCTTTTGCCACTCTGGAGTAATCGATCTGCAGGATGTTTTAATCTTACAGCTCTACTTTCAGTGCACAAACACATAGAAAAAGCCAATATGCAAAATATCTGTATAACCAAAATCTCATTTTCACTACCATAAGTAGGTCTGGTATTGTACAGGATTTGTTTAGTGTTCACCAAACATACTTTTTTCTCTAACTTCACATTTTCTTATTTCGTGTTTTTCCTGTTTCCTCTCTATATCCTGGACACGCAACCTAAAGATCCTTTACCTTTTAACTTCTGCCTCTTCTTTCTTGAGACCTAAGCCATTGTCCCATATAAATCCCCCTGTGCAGCATTGCCCCAGTAGACCATGTGACATCTGCTACCCGGCCCAGTGTACGCCCAGCGATTATAGCACTGAGAGCATGGTGCAGATTTAGCCCCCGTAATCCACTCACTGTAGCAGGCTGAGGCAAACACAAGCTCTGACTGAGACAAGGACCCAGAGCACTGCTTCACATGCAGGGCCCTCTACTGTTACACACAGGGCACTTTGATCAAGATGACTCCATGTGCTCTGTTAGACCTATAGCAATCAGCTTTATTGTGTGTTAGACTAGAACTGTAGAATTCTCTAGAATTTGTAGAACTGTAGAATTCTCTAGAATTTGTAGAACTGTAGAATTCTCTAGAATTTGTTACATGAAAAATCATAAAATTGTTGCAATTTTGGTATATAATATTGGTACAGTAGAAAATCATACATTTGAACTACTGCCTACTAGTGTTTAAACATTTTAAACTTGACTTAAATAGACTTGAAATTGATTCTGATGCCACAAAGATGATTAAAACTGCTCTTTATTTAGAGAATGGAATGTGGTTTTCAACACTAAATAGTACTTTCTTTAACATTATCAATTGTTCAAGTATGTTCCATAGTGGTCAATGGGCTTGTCTATGTGGTTTCATATAGCTCAAGATCATTGTAAAGCTTTTCAGGAAAGGATCAATCCTGTCAGAATGTGACTGTTTTAGTATCAAAACCTGCTCAAACATTCCATAGAGGATGCAATCTGCTCTACCCTCCACCCAGCCTTCACTCATCTGGAGAACAAGGTCTCATTTTAAACTTGACTTAAATAGACTTGAAATTGATTCTGATGCCACAAAGATGATTAAAACTGCTCTTTATTTAGAGAATGGAATGTGGTTTTCAACACTAAATAGTACTTTCTTTAACATTATCAATTGTTCAAGTATGTTCCATAGTGGTCAATGGGCTTGTCTATGTGGTTTCATATAGCTCAAGATCATTGTAAAGCTTTTCAGGAAAGGATCAATCCTGTCAGAATGTGACTGTTTTAGTATCAAAACCTGCTCAAACATTCCATAGAGGATGCAATCTGCTCTACCCTCCACCCAGCCTTCACTCATCTGGAGAACATGGTCTCATATGTGAGAATGCTGTTCATAGACTTCAGTCCAGCATTCAGAACCATAATAACACAACAACTCATTTGCAAACTTGACAAACTATGTCTCAGCACCTCCCTCTGCAACTAGACTTCTTCGACCAGAGACCACAAGCAGTATGTATTGGCAACAAAACCTCAAGCACCATCACTCTAAGCACAGGGGCTTCCCAAAGGTGCATGCTCCTCTGATCTTCACCCTCCTGACACATGACTGCACAACAGCCTACAGCACCAACCACAACTCTGGTGGGCCTCATCACCAAGGGCGACGAGACTCACTATAGAAGGAGGTAGACCTTCTAACCACAACAACCTCCAGCTGAATATCAGCAAGACTAAGGAGATTGGTGTTGATTTCTAGAGAGGCCACACCCAACACCCCCCACTGACGATCAACAGTGCGGCTGTGGAGACAGTGAGCAGCACAAAATTCCTGTAGATGCACATCAGTGAGGACTTCTCCTGGACCACAACACTGCATCACTGGTGAAGAAAGTTCAGTAGCACCTCTACCAGAAACTCAAGTGAGCGAGTGTCTCACCACACATCAATCGGGCAAGTGCCTCACCACCCATCATGCCACACTCTACAGAGGCCTCACTGAGGAACATACACCACCCGCTTCACCCGCAAAGCCATCACAATTGTGTGTGATGCAAATCACCACACACACAATCTATTCAGTCTCCTGCCCTCTGGGAGGAGGTACAAGAGCCTCCCTTTCCACATCACCAGACTCAAGAACAACTTCATCCACCAGGCTGTTAGGAGATTGAACTCTCTTCCCTCCCTAGCCACCAGGGTGTCTCACTAAAGAACTTTGAACTTTTCTCATTTTATTATTATTATTTTAAAAAGCTTTGATTAAAAGTGAAAAACGTAATTTTTTCATAATAATTTTTTTCAAAATCCATAATGTTGGATTGGACAATGATTCTGTCCAATCACTCAATATGTGTACTCTATCTGTATGTGAACATTTCCTTCCACTTGTTCTTGAGTTAATTAACCACATAATCAATTTGATACAGAGTACAGAGTACTGTTTTGGAGCAAGGGCTCAAGTGTCCACTGTCATTATTGTACTAATTGTGTGGTAATTAATTTAATCTCATACATCTATTAAGGCTGTGACTGGAATTAACAGCTCATCTGTGACAAATATATGAACGTTGTCAGGTTTTTTTTGTTTTTTGTTTTTACATGTCATTAATGTTGTCACAATACAAATTTTTATTTTATTTTATTTTATTTTATTTCAATATTAAGGAATAGACTTGATACTCAATACCAATTCTGATACCACAATACTAATTAAAAAACACTTGATTTGGACAATAGAATAATTTATGAATGAATCATAGTGCATTTACATTACCATGTAGCCTTATATCTGTAATCCCTCAATCGTCCAGGTATGTTCTGTTGTGACCTATGGGCATGTACTAGTCTATGTGGTCTTACACTCGTTTGGATACAGCTGAAGATCATTCTAAAGCTATTCAAAACATATTCATTTCTGTCCTGTCAATTACTTTTTAGTATCAGTACCTGCTCAAATATTTTATTTTGATACTCATTTTTGTTTCAATTACAATCTGTTTTTTGATGCATTTGTCAACCCTACTAGTCAAACTGGCTTTTATTACTCTTGAAATAAGCTTAAACGTGTAGACAGTTGATCAGTTAATGGCATCACAGGGTTAGTGGGGACATGAACCCTTGTAAGTGCTTCACTTAGCTCTAGCCACCTCATTTAGGGTCCGTGCAGAGTGTCAGGAGAATGGTATATGGTTTAGAGTAGTTAGTACAGGAGTGAGTGAGGCTTGGGGCTGTAGTGCATCCACCAGTGACTTGAGCTGCGTGAATTAATTAAGATTTAAAGTGGTTTCATTCTGAGTGAGGTAACTTAGCTAATGACATCCCGCTAATCCTAACAGAGCCTTGTTCACAGCGCTATCCCGTGAGTGTAGTGCTGAATGTGCAGATAGGACTTGCGTTTGCATGGTACACCACAGCTTTTTCTTCTAGGTTCTTTTTCTGCCCTGTTACCTTTCTCTCCTGTTCTTATCATTAAACCCTCTCACATTCACTCTTCTCTTAGTAATTCAGCAGCCCCAGGATTACCCAAGGTACTCGTTTCTTGCAACCTTATCAGTTGCAGACAGGGAGAGTTGTGTAGTATCCATACATGATTTGCTCTCAACAGGGTGGTCCATAAAAGCATCACCCTATTCTAAAGCATGAAGAGAATTAAATGCCACTATCTCTTTATGTAGTTAAGATCTCAAGGTAAAATTGATATATTGTTTACTTGTAGTTTGACTTGCTGCTCAGTGTTGACATGTTGCATTGGAAATATGCCAGTAAATGAATTCTCTACCTGCTCCATTCTGAGTAGGAATCATACAGTGCCAGGGCTGACAACATTGGAAACTAGATGGAGTTTAACATTGTGATTATTTGCATTTAAATTGCAGCATGAGCAATCACTTTAACCTTTCCTTTTATAGTGTGCAATGAATATCATGTCTAACACCGGCTACTACAAGAAAAAAATGTTTTTCAGCAAACCCATACTGATGTTGTGTCAACAGTTCACCCAGATTGTCTATAAACTCGGTGATGAATGTAACTACAATAGTAAGGGCATCTGAGTATTCAAATAGCCAAATTGCCTTGATGAGCTTTCTGCCAAAAAGTAATGGAAGTGTAATGGAAGCACAACAAAACAGAAAGGTCTTGGCCGTTGCTTTAAATACATTTTAGTTATTATAATGCCTAAAGTGACTTTCGAGATACTCTTTACTTACTTTACTTTAGAATACATTATTTATTTAAGCTATGTCTGTAACCACAAATGCCCTGAGATAGGCTGACAGAAATGAGGCTACCAATCTGCGACCGATGCAACAGCAAACATGCAGGATTGATGGAAAAATGCTTTAACTATTCAGCATAGCAAATGTACAAAACATCCATATAAATGGTTGTAAGAAGTACCTAAGTGTACTAAGAAGCATAATTAATAGAACCAAATCTGTATTGTATAAAGTATACAAGTGACTCTTTAAAAACATATAGATTGTATCAAATAGTTCTTGAAACCCTCATGGGCACATCTATGTAGGCTTGTTGACAGTGCATCTGAGCCCTTGATCCCTGTCTGTGATAATCGATCCGCTCTGTTAACACAGCCATATCAAACACTCAGGTAAGTGTTACTGAGGTGTGCCTGGCTGCCTCTCTCTCTGCCTCAGCAGCTTATTTAATAATTCCCTCACTGTCACCTCACTGCTATCGCCCAAGTACCCATCTGATGCATCTTCTTCCTTTAAAGCTTGTTAGCAGCCCTTGAACCTAGCAAAAAAGTCCACATTTTATTCAGTCTGCTAAAAGCATTCATTTTTCTTCCTTGGGTGAAATCTTGGAATCTTTTTTTTTTGGTGCTAGACTAGTGCTGTTTACTGCGATCTCATCTCCATGCAGACAAGGCGTCTCTTTCAAGCCGTTTGATGGATTTCGCCCAGACGAGCCCGTGCCTGTGCATCCCAATGACCTTGTCCATAAATAATGAGTGTGTGCGTATCTGTGTGGGTGCATGCTTATCAGGTGGTTACTGCACTGACCCCCATCTACTTCCCCAAACACACAGAAAGCGGCAATTTGTCCTTCGCTGAGGTTATACTCAATCCCCACAGATCTGTCAAACAATGAAAGATATGTTCTGTTAGACTACATCATTGATTTTCACTTTAACCCATGTGCCTGGGAAAAGATTAATTAATTCACACAGTGATTTAATGTAGTAATTAAAGAGGGGGTGTTACGGAAAATGTTGTTTTCTATCATGTTATAATGTAGGTCTTATATGCACACCATGCATGTTTGAGTAATTTAGCAATCTCTCCCAGGCCCTATTCGAACCCTCTGTATGGTTAGCAATATGATCCTATCCGATGCTCAGCTAACAAGCCTAAGTCACCCATGCTCGTGTATTTTTCCATAAATTTACAAAAACAATACCCTACAACTTTACAAACCAGATGCGGGATATACACCGATTGTAATGTGATAATGCTCTGAAGGGGGAGTGATTTAGTGTGGGGAGCAAGGGGGTGACGACTGAAAGGTATTAAACAGTTTTATATGCTGTTTTCTGCAAATATATCATATATCATTTAATCAACTAAAGGTAATGTGTTAGCGGTTATTATAGATAGTATAAAAGTAAAATAGCGCCTCTTTACCCTGTGACATATACATTTTTACATTACTTTTTCTCTCTACTAATATTTTGGTGGATGGTGCATCGCAGCAGATTTTCAACAGCAAAACTGTACAGCAAATGGTCCAATATAGTTGAAAAATGCTGGACTGCATAATTGTGTTTTTTGAACAATAGGATTATGCAGAAGGATTATTAGCTGACATGCCTGTGAACCTGCTTCTGTTTGTGTTTCCAGTTTTGGAGCTTATGCGGTAATGCGCTCACACCCAAACGCGGTGTCTTTGGCAAAACAGGAGACCTGCAGACCATCCTGTGTCTGGCCTGTGCGAAGGATGAGATCACGTACTCCGGTGCATTGAATGGGGACATCTACGTTTGGAAAGGGATCAATTTGATGAGGACAGTACAGGGGGCACATGGGGTAAGTAGTTTGCTAAGATAGATTCCACTAACTTTGCCCCATAGACCCAAAGTGGATGCTACTTTTATGCCCAAATTGTACCCCCGCCCATCCAGAGCCCAGACAGGCTTCGTTTGATTCTACTGTGCCGTAGAAAAGGATCAGCCTTTTGCTACACAGGATTAAATGATATCTATGAGATCAACAGCTGGGTGGAGGGCTGGAATGGGGGAGGGGAGAGTATAGACAATGCATTCTCATGACTGCTTTTTTAAATTTTCTGTATTTTTATGAAAATACACAAATATTTAATGTGATCATTTATTTTAGGGTCATTGAATCTGCTATAATAATATACAGTATTAACAATACTATTTTACATGCCATCATCTCCATTAAATTTGACAGGCCTATTAGAGTGCTGTGACATCATCTGAAACCCAGAGATAACACAATATAACTTCATTTCTGTAACTAAAGTGAAGCATTGCCTGCAGCATGTGTGTAAATGTGAAAGCCCTGTTAGCTGAGCGGTTGGCTGTGTACAAGTCATGTGCTGTGTAATTCTGGCTGGTTATGTGCTTGCTGTTCATTTATAGCACAGATCTTTAGTGACAGTTTGTCATTTCCTCCAGTCAGGGATTTTCAGCATGAATGCCTGTGAAGAGGGCTTTGCCACCGGGGGAAGAGATGGATGTGTCCGACTATGGGATCTCAACTTCAAACCAATTACTGTCATTGATCTCAGGGAAACCGACCAAGGGTATAAAGGTAATTTACAAACAACTATTTTCTCATTTTAGACAACAGCTACAAAATGGATATCCTATCTGTTCTGCTATAAGGAAGAAATGCTATTTTTCTATCTTTTTCCTCAACATATGTTAAAGTTCAAATTTGTCATTGCCCTAGTTCTGCACTTTGCCTTGTTAGTAAAGCCAACTATCTTTGCATCTATTCATGAGTTTCAGGCATAAGGATTCCTTCTTGATTTGAAGGATCTGGCATGGCAACGGTCCTCCGTTGTTATGGCAATAACTCAATTCAAATCAAAATATAAATTCTTCTGAATGTTCCAGGAAGGAATCATTGTCAGAAACCCATGATTATGTGAAGACATGGCACATGATGACTTCTACTGACCCAGTATTTAATTTTAATCACAAACTAACCTTATAACATTGATCCTGACATGTCTACTAAAAATAAAAAATTAAATTGTCGAGTGTATGCTTCTATTAATTTATTCCATGTTTCTTAGGGCTGTCTGTGCGCAGTGTGTGTTGGCGGGGGGACCACATTCTTGTCGGCACCCAAGACAGTGAGATCTTTGAGATAGTAGTCCATGATCGCAACAAGCCCTTTCTCATCATGCAGGGTCACTGTGAGGGCGAGCTGTGGGCCTTGGCTGTGCACCCCACCAAACCTTTAGCAATGACGGGGAGTGACGATCGCTCTGTCAGGTAAAAATGGGGTAGTTATGTAATGTTGTTTGGTGGTTACTATATAGCTTTTGTGTTGTTATTGCAGCTCTTGGTAAGGTTGTAATTTTAATATTTTGCTGCAGAAAAGTTCAGTTAAAAGGTTTTTTGGGAACATGCACAAAAACAATATGACAGAAATGCAGAAAAGCCTATTGATTTTAATGGATTCTCCATGATCAATCTATAATGGGCCTAGTGCAGAGGACAAATAATAAAGTGTAAACCTTATGATTGTAGGATAGGGCTATCCTTTTCTACCCTGAATTATTTTACATTTTCATGGGGAAAACTAATTATTATCAAAAGCTAATAATTCATAGGGATCCAGAGCAAAACTGTGCTGCATTGATTTAATTCCAAGATAAGTTAACCTTTATTTGTCCCACAATGGCGGAAATTTCAGTGCTGCAATGCAAAGTACAGGAATAGCAGGAGAATTTCAAAGTAACCTACATTTAACTAGAAGACCAAAATCCAACAACTAAACTACCACTTACTGTTACACTAAAATGCAGATAAGATACATTATAAGTGAGTAAAAATAATACAGTAAATACAACACTGTGTAAGTAAGGCTACAAAATTGTATTGTAGTCTGTGTATTTACATGGTGATTCTTCATGTTGCAAAATCTCAAAGTACGCAGGCTGGTGTGTGTGAGTTGTTGGTCAAGACCTATTTTTACCTCTTTGTGTAAACAGAATATGGAGCCTGATTGACCACGCACTAATAGCCCGCTGCAACATGGAGGAGCCCATCCGCTGTGCAGCTGTGAGCACTGATGGCATCCATTTGGCTCTGGGAATGAAAGATGGCTCCTTCACCGTCCTCCGAGTCAGGTGGGTGCACAAAGGCCAAATGAGAAATTCTGACTTCGCGTGAATGACGGACAGTGACAAAGAGCTCAATTATTCCCTCAGTATCGCCACGGATACTTTCAGCTGAAGCCAAATATGTCTTTTTCCCCACAGAGACATGACAGAAGTGGTTCACATCAAGGATAGGAAAGAGGCAATTCACGAGCTCAAATACTCCCCCGACGGGACGCATTTGGCGGTGGGATCCAATGATAACTCTGTGGACATCTACGGTGTGGTGCAGAGATATAAGAAAGTGGGCGAGTGCATTGGCTCCAACAGCTTTATAACGCATATGGACTGGTCGACGGACAGCAAGTACTTACAGACCAATGACGGCAGTGGGAGGAGACTTTTCTACAGGATGCCAAGTAAAAAAGCTAAATTTTTAAACCTCTCACGATAATTACTATATCAACTTATTGTTCAATATATGAAAAATAGAACCATAGTTTTGGGGGGGTGGATCAATATTTAGTTACTTTTATTTACTGCAATATGATTTAATAAGTATTAAAGCAGCTTATTCACTTATGTATTTATTGAACGTCATGCTTTATAGTTTTATTATTTAATATTAATCTTTAGAAGGACACAGAAAGCACATGAGGTCTATACTTAAGAAATACACAATATTAGGTATATATTGCATATTATTAGAATAAAGAATACTACATTAAAAAGATATGCTTGTTATTGTGTTATATTGAGTTATATTTTCTTGACCCGTATGTAAGAACTTGTTATCGTGACAGCCCTAGCTAAATTTAAATAATTTATTGTTAGAGGATAGAAATTCTGAGTAAAATTTCTGTGTTTTGTTAAGGTGGCAAGGAGGTGAGCAACAGAGAGGAGTTGAAGCTTGTGCAGTGGGCATCATGGACATGTGTGCTGGGGCCTGAGGTCAATGGAATATGGCCCAAGTATTGTGATATAAATGACATAAACTCCGTAGATGCCAACTTCAGCAATCAAGTCTTAGTCACAGCGGACGATTATGGACTGGTCAAACTTTTAAGATATCCGTGTATCAAAAAAGGTAAATGCAACAATTTGCTCATGTTTTAAAGGTGCATTATGTAATGTTTTGTTTGGGGGGACCGTCACCTGGCTGTTTATGTGGATATGTCATTGCTTTGCCTGCAATGTTCCACAGTATGACATCAAATAGCTCTACCTTGCATTTATTGAATTACTTGTGGTTTCATAGCCAAAAAATAAATATTGTAACTTGTAACGTATTCTGGTTTAGTCTGCATGATAATTTAATATATTGTAAAACTTTCCAAAACATCTCCACGGAGAAAGGAATTTGATGGACCTTCCAACAAAAAGCACACCATGCACTTTTAACAATAAATGATGCTACTAATGTATGTTTTTGCTCATTCAGGTGCAAAATGTAAAAAATATTTAGGTCATTCAGCGCACATAACCAATGCAAGATGGTCACACGATTACCAGTGGGTCATAACGATTGGAGGTGCAGACCATTCTGTGTTTCAATGGAAGTTTATCCCTGAAAGAAAGACGAAAGAGGCTCTACATATAGCACCTCAAGGTATTATGTGAACCATCTACGTAAGACCAAAACATTGTATTTTTTGTTGTGCAATTGTAGTACATTTACATAAAAATAACACAACATTAGAGACATTTTCCTTTTTTCTTATTATCATTCTGTTCTGTTTCTGCAAAACACTGCTAAGGAACAACCATCACATTAATTAAACCAAATCCAATAAAAATGTATGAAGCTCTGGAGCCATAATTGCATTGTCATCCTTAAGTCATATTTTTCACTGGGACTAAGTGCAGCTGTGCTTTGTGAAATGAAAGCCCGCTCTAACTGCCTTCCCTTTTCATTTTCCTAATGGAGGCTGTGAGGAGTCGCCCTTGGCAGCCAGCTCCGCTTATTGCCTCTTCTTGGCACAGCCTCCTTTTGCTGGTTCAGCATTTCTATACATTTGTTTTGAGCAGTGTCATTGGAGGTACAGCTGGTGGATAAATAGGAGGTGTCAGTTGATAATTACATGACTGCCCATATCCTCAGTAAACATGAGACACAGTGACAATATTATTCCTCTGAGGTGTGCGGTGCTGATTGTGTGATTGTGTGAGATGTGGTACCAATGATGTGTGATGCTTTTACAGAGACCTTGGCTGACTCCAATAGTGAGGAGTCCGATTCAGACCAGTCTGATGTTCCAGAGATGGACTCCGAAATTGAACAGGAAACCCAGCTCACATACCGAAGACAGGTTTGTATAATACAGCTGGATGAAAAAAAATAAAGTATATATTATTCAGGAGACAGTAGAATGAATAAACAATAACACTGCAACATGGAATAGATTAAGATAAGTCTGTAGAGAGGGGCTATAAAATGTGATTGAAAAAAGTAAACGCAAAAAATAAAATTAAAAAAATCAAACTAATTTAAACTAAACTAAACTAAACTGGATAAGGTATATACAAAGTGTCAAAGGGAAGCAACTACTTTTTCTTTTTTGGGGGGTGGGGGGACCTAAATGTGATAGACATAAAAAATAATCAACCATATAATGCACATTGGGTTTTTAACGTAGCTTTAATAACATGTCACACAAATACAGTTTACAGTGTGCATATAAAGAAGTATCCATTTTCTCCAGGTTTATAAAGAAGATCTACCTCAGCTCAAAGAGCAATCCAAAGAGAAGCAACGAGCGCTGCCAATGAAAAAGCGAGAGAGGGCACCGGGCAGTGGAGTGAAGCTACACTTTATTCATGGGTAGGCTCACTTTGCAGTCACACAAAGGGGGCTATTAATAATATGTAATAGGATGAGTAATAAAAGCTTATTGAATTGCGGTCTACCTTTTGTAACAAGTGTTTGTCCTTGCTTTTGCAGTTACAGAGGCTATGATTGTCGAAGTAACCTCTTTTACACCCAGACCGGAGAGATAGTTTACCATGTAGCTGCTGTCGGGGTAGTGTACAGTCGCCAGCAGAACACCCAGCGCTTTTACATGGGCCACAATGATGACATCCTCTGCCTGGCGATCCACCCTCTCAAAGACTTTGTAGCTACAGGACAGGTAGAATGAACATTGCAGATTAATTTCTATTTTGTTCCATGACACTTGCTTAAACAAAAGTGCATTATATGTGTTCAGGTTGGTAGAGATTCCTCAATCCATATATGGGACACAGAAACATTGAAAGCTCTGTCGGTGCTAAAGGGTTTCCACCAAATTGGAGTGTGTGCCTTGGACTTTTCAGGTATAAACCAAATAATATTTTTTACTTTCTTTGACATGTGTTTAGATGTGTATAACTGAGTACATAGTATATCAACAACAGACCATTTGCTCAAATCCATTCACACATAAATCAAGCAGAAACACTAGAGACCCAATTTACCTCTCGCTGTCAGCTAACTTGCACTAGTCTGACAATATCATGTAGGAGCTGTACGCCTCTTCTCTCTAATTGGAACCAGACTGGAGAGAAGAAATCTGTGTCTGTGATTCACCTTTGCTATGTGCATCAAAACCAGCTGGCATCTTTAATGTTTTTTTTTTACTGAACCAACACAGGAGTTGAATAGATCCTTTTTTTTCTCCCATAGCGGATGGCAAGAGGCTGGTTTCCGTGGGGCTAGATGACAATCACACCATTGTGCTGTGGGACTGGAGGAAGGGGGAAAAGCTCTCTGCCATGAGGTCGGTATACAGAGATATTCTATTCAGTGCACCTGATATTTATGTATAGGCTTGTAAGCATTGTAATAACTCTCTATATTGTTCCCATGAAGGTTAGAGGACTAGTATTATGCTATTTTCTGATCTATGTTATAATGTTTCCTCTTCAAAAACATACCTGGAGTTCTGCTTTGTTTCTTTCTTTCACATTTTGCGTATTTGGGTTGAGTTCTTCTCTCAAACAGAAAACACTTTGTTCCACCTTCTGATGTCTTGTGGTCATACAGAAAATGTTCTACTGTGTTTCTCTACTGACTTAAAAGTAAAAGGTCGAAATGTAGGACGACTGAATTCATGCCAATTCCCATTATTTCCCAAAGCTGTAGTAAAAAGGCAATCAAAAATAATGAAAGTACATAAATAATCAATGTTGCTGTCATATTCTTTGCCTATCTTTGTACGGATGATATAAGATCTTGTTCAGTTTACCAGTCCTTACATTACCCTAAGCTTTTGTAAAGAGTGGCTTCACTGCCAGACAATGATGGCAATGATCTGAGCCTATAGAATCTAAGGATACATGTGAACAGATATGGGGCATGCACAGCACATTGTATATTTTATGCAATGGAATTATATTTTCCAATGTGCACTATGAATGCATGATGGCTAATTTTACAGTAGGGACATTTTAATAATTGAGATCTATAGTTCTCAAAGTATTGCTTAGTCATTATATGGAGTAGGATATGTGCAATTTTTTTTTTCTGACCTATTCCCTGCATGTTGTTGGGTAGCTGGATTTATAGCAGATAGGCTCATTGAAAATTGTGTGGACCTGATTAAGATTGTAAGTAGGTTGGGTGTCATCTTAAAAGGAGAAGTCTTACATGGGCTATATGCATCCACTGTAAAAGACACATTGCATTAACATAAATCTGTTGTTGAATATGTTGTTGATTTTTCAACAACATAGTAGTATAACATAGTAACATAGTATAATTTAATTAGAATTTATTACATAATTATTGAAAATTGTTGTGCACTTATATATTCTGAGATGTGTGATCCCTTTTTTAGTTATCCTATTTTCTGTGTAAAATTTTAGTTAAACATATAGTATTGTGTGTGTTTTCAGGGGAAGCAAGGACAAGATATTTGTTGTGAAAATAAATCCCTACCTTCCTGACAAACTCATCACTGCTGGCGTGAAGCATATCAAATTTTGGCATAAAGCCGGTAAATCTCAAATACATATTGTGTATTTTTTAGCCTTACAGCAGCATCCCTAATGAGCATATTGCAGCCTTTCTTTGACACATGTGGCCCGTGTGGACTGGGCCGCTCTCTTTCAGGTGGTGGGTTAATTGGGCGCAAGGGGAACATGGGAAAGACGGAGACGATGATGTGTGCAGTGTACGGCTGGTCAGAGGAGATGGTGTTTTCTGGAACGTGCACAGGAGACATTTGCATTTGGAGAGACATGTTTTTGATGAAGACTGTCAAAGCTCATGACGGCCCTGTTTTCAGCATGCACGCACTGGAAAAGGTATTGCCTTATTGTTTGTATTGTATGCTATCTGGCCCATTTTAAAAGCAACCAAACACTAAATCACTTTTTTAACAACTAAACTGTGTATATGGTGTTTTAATAGCATTATCTATTGTTCCTAGTTAACTAACTTTTCAACTTTTTGCTAAAAAGTTTGCCATCCCTTGAGTGGCCTCTGCAGTTTCCAGTAGTTAGTGACATTGCAAAAGACGGCCCTGACTAGAGCCAAGTGTTTCTGATTACAAACACAGTGGCTGAGTTCAAAGTGTGGTTACCTAAGGGTATAAGGAACCTCTTTAGTCCTCTAGGTGCTGCCTGGTTTAGCAGCTCTATTTGAAATGGGGTTGTGCCAATTTAAACAAATATTCTAGTGTAAATTCAAGAAGGTTACAGTTGTGTCATGATGCATTTTGTGTTTAGGGATTTGTAACAGGCGGGAAGGATGGTGTTGTTGCTTTATGGGATGACACTTTTGAGAGATGCCTAAAGACGTATGCCATTAAGAGGGCTGTGCTAGCTCCGGGCTCTAAAGGTAAAAAGACTGCACTTTCATCAACTGTCCTAGTATTGATTTAATGTATTGTGCTTGTATGGTCATTTGAGCCTGATTTATTGCTTGCTTAATGATCTTTCGGCAGGGTTGCTTTTGGAAGATAACCCATCCATACGTGCCATATCTCTGGGCCATGGACACATCTTGGTGGGAACAAAGAATGGAGAGATTCTGGAGGTGGACAAGAGTGGCCCTATTACTCTGTTGGTCCAGGTAACTGATTATGAAATAAACCAGAAAATATGTTGGAAAAATACACTTGGTTTTGCAACCTACTAACACACTGTAAAATCAGCTTATACTACTAGTAAATGTTTTGGATCACTGTTACAAATGATGCACAGTGATTTTGCCAACAGATGTGATTATATGACACCATGACTTTTATTGTGTTGTCATGAATCAAACCGGGGGAGGCAATAAATAGTGATGAATTACTGTGCTTAAATGAGATTGCTCATTTAGTTAAGTGGTTCTGCTGTGTTTCGCTGTGTCCCCTGAAATTAGGCAGATTGTACACAGACACATTGTAATGGGATAGATTAGGTTTGGGCAACATGCAAAAAGACTGCATTTTCTGAATGCAGCAGGACTTTCGATTGTGGTCCCGATCTGGGCTGCATGACATCGGAAGGTTGTTATATGGGTGTTAAGAACTGCAATAATATTGCAACATTTGAATATACTTTTTGACCCAATCATTTCAGTTGTCATCATGCAAAAAATACAAAATGTAATCTTTTAATTTACATGTGAAATTCAAAGTAAAAACTTAACAGAGAAAAACACTGGACTAAAACAAAGTAAATGTTGGACTTAAATAAAATGATTAGCTTTATTTAAAAACATATCAATTGTTATAATTATGCTATATTTAACATCAGTCTCTTGCTATGTTTTCTACTTATTTTAAATGTATTATTGCCATTTATCTTTTTACTATTTGTTATTATACATTGTGAGCTACGTGTGTGCAAACAATAAAGCCTAAGTCTAAGATATATTGTGCAGCCCTAGTCCATATTAGACATGTGATAAGGTTCTTTTCTTCAGGGTCACATGGAAGGTGAAGTGTGGGGCCTGGCCACTCATCCCCATCTCCCGCTCTGTGCCACAGTCAGCGATGACAAAACCCTACGCATATGGGACCTCTCTCCCAGCCACTGCATGCTGGCTGTACGCAAGCTCAGGAAAGGTGAGTCAGCAGCACTAATAGATCTATGGGGTTTCATAAACAACCACACTCCATTCCACACAGGGGGCCGCTGCTGTTGCTTCTCCCCCGATGGAAAAGCTCTGGCCGTGGGTCTGAATGACGGCAGCTTCCTCATCGTGAACGCAGATACCCTGGAAGACCTGGTATCCTTCCACCACCGCAAGGACATTATCACTGAAATCAGATTCTCACCAGGTACTGTTTACTCCTTTAACATTACAAATGAAGCTAATTTAACCTGGTTGGAGCAGGTATAGAGTAGATACTGCTCTCCCACTGTGAATGAGCTGTGAATGAGCAGTTGTGTTGTAGGTCTGACCCACATCATTGGCTGTAATAAGGGCAGACTGAGGGAGCGTAAGAAATAAATGGCAAACAGTGGGGGAGGGCCAAGTGAGAGCAAGAAACTAAACTCTTCTGGC
The DNA here is from genome assembly GCA_000787155.1 of Scartelaos histophorus. Lineage (NCBI taxonomy): Eukaryota > Metazoa > Chordata > Actinopteri > Gobiiformes > Gobiidae > Scartelaos > Scartelaos histophorus. The sequence goes on along the minus strand of KN501008.1, from coordinate 42,000 downwards.
TGTACGCTTAACCTTAATCCAGTGCACACGAGATCTTGTTTCACAACCCAACACTTCTCATTCCTCGAGAATCTCAATTCATTCTGTGTTTATGCACGCTCACAGAATTAGATCTTTGTGTATCAGATATTACTGTTTATTCAGTCCTCATACACATTTTTGTTTGTTGATTCAGGCATTGGAAAGTATCTTGCCGTAGCATCTGCAGACACATTTGTGGATATTTACAATGTGATGAGCAGCAAACGGGTTGGAGTTTGTAAAGGATGTCATAATTACATCACCCATCTTGACTGGGATAAGAGAGGTAAACATGAGTCTTCATTTTCACACGCTAACATTACTTAATCCTGATTGTGACAAACATCACTCTGGGCTCTTTCACTGACAGGAAAATTACTACAAGTAAATACAAGTGCTAAGGAGCAGTTCTTTTTCGAAGCACCTCGTGGCAAGAGACAGACCATCCCACCTACAGAAGTGAGTTTGGTGATGGCACAGCAGCAGATATGCTATTGTGGCTTGGCCCATATTTTTTCCTGAGGATCAGAGAAGGCTCAGGGAAGGGCAATAAAGCATTAGCATGGCCCACTTTTCACCAGTAGAGATCTAATTTTGTCAGTGGAGTCGGGATTGTTTTAGACAAAGGGGCATTCAGGCACTGGTCTGACACATTGTTTTCAAAACAGTCTTTGCTAAGGTTTGAGTGTGTGTGTGTTAAATAGAGCTGAAAATGGCTGTCACAAAAGTTTGTCTTCACTTTTTAAAAATACTAATCTGGTTTGATTCAGGTGGAGAAGGTTGACTGGAGTACATGGACGTGTGTCCTGGGACCATCTGTTGAGGGCATCTGGCCTGTGATCAGTGAGGTCACTGAGGTGACCTCTGCCTGCCTTAGTAATGACCGAAAGGTGCTAGCCACAGGAGATGACTTAGGATATGTCAAGCTCTTCAGATATTCCATCAAGGCAAGCCACTTTGGAATAACTACAAGGCCTAATGAATACAAATGATATGTAAATTCAAAGCGAATGTCAGAAGTGTTAAATTAATGTTATTCCTTTTCCTTAGGGCAAGTATGCAAAGTTCAAACGCTATGTGGCCCACAGTACACATGTTACCAATGTGCGGTGGAGCCATGACGACAGCCTTCTGGTGACCGTGGGCGGGTCTGACACGTGCCTCATGATCTGGGCCCATGAGCCCGAGGGCCATCGGGAAATCCGACAGTGTGACAGTGAGGAGTCCGACATAGACAGTGAGGATGATGGAGGTGGGTAAAGAGTGTCTTTAAGCATTTTTTAAAAGAACATTACATGATCATTTGTTAACTTTTGTCAGGTTATGACAGTGATGTTACAAGAGAAAATGAGATCACCTATACCATCAAGGCCTTATCCACTAATATGCGACCAATGACTGGTGTGAAACCGCATCTGCAGCTCAAAGAGCCCACAGTTGATGAAAGGTAATTAAAATTAGAGAAAGAATACCTCTAGTAATATCACTGATTTCTAGAAGGATCAAAAACACTTAAAATAAATTGTTATCTCATTTGGCTTTTCTCACTAAGAGAAGTTCTTTTCCTGTGTGTATGTCTTGGCTCTGCTCTCTTAAGTAACTCAGCCTTTTCTGCTCTCCTTCTTTTCTTTAATGCCTGTCCATATGTTATTATCCTGCTTCGTTCTTTCATTCTACTTGAAGACAAGGTGTGGTCAGGTGAGTTCTTAACTTAGAGTTAGTTTATGTAAAACATGGCCATAATAAAACAAAATGTATTCATAATGAATAACTGAATGCTTTATTAAATAATTATAATTTTTTTATGAAGTCACCTGCAGATGATTAATTTACATTTCTTGTTTGTTTATAAAGCAAGTTATCCAATGGTCTGTCCAGTTGTCCAGAAATGGACTTTGGTTGTCATGGTTACTGGTGCTTAATACTGTATTTTATATGTCCTCAGTGTCTGAGGTTGAGTGTATGATCCATCAACCACTGATGAACCCCAAGTAAGAAAACACTGTCTAACTTTTGTGCTCTGTTTGCTTGTGCTGCCTTGAAGGGGATCAAGGTAAGCGTGTTTTTTTCTCCTCACCACAGTCTTATTACATGATCAGATTGTCATATCATTTCTTATATTCATTTATACAGTTCCCTTTACTTGTATACAGTGTATATTATTATTTAGAATTATATGTTGTTTGTGTGTTAAATAAAGGAAGTATTACACTATAGTATATTAAAGGTGCACTGTGTAACTTTTTCTGGTCATCCCATCACCTCCTTATCTTCATAAATTATTGTTTTTTGAATGTTCTAATATATAGCATTAAGCGTATTCATCTTGCATTTATTCAATCACATGTGTTTTATAGCTAAATATCAAAATAGCATGCATTCATACTGTGACAGAGGGGATAGTTAGGTTTAATGTCATATTGTGGAACATGCTATCTAGCCAAAGCCATAACAAGGAGACAAGAAAGTGGTTGACACTCTTTACAATAGTTACATAGTGCACCATCAAGTATGTGAATATCTTAAAACATGAATGTGAATAATAAATTTAATTAACTAGAATGTTACTGGTTTACTTGGCATCTGTCTGTTTCTCAGCCCAAATGTCCATTTCAGGCCTCCTGTTAGCAGAGCGCTTCCGCAACCAGAGAAGCTGCAGACAAATAACGTGGGCAAAAAGAAAAGACCTATTGAGGTATACAACACCCCCAACCATTTAGTGTTTAGTTTTTATTTTGTCATTTTATGCCTGTTTTTACTTTAAACAGGACTTGGTGTTGGAGCTGGTATTTGGTTACCGTGGTAACGATTGCCGCAATAATGTGCACTATCTAAACGATGGGGCAGATATCATCTACCACACAGCATCTGTTGGCATTGTCCTCAATCTAACAACATGTGAGTAGTACTCAGAAATGCACTCATACTACTTTTATATCCATATTATGATTAAACCTTTTCTTTTACTACAGCTTGCCAAAGTTTTTATGTTGAACACAGTGATGACATTTTGTGCCTGACAATCAATCAACATCCTAAATTCCCCAACGTGGTGGCAACTGGCCAAGTAGGTATGTTTGTGAGAAGCTCACCTCCTGTGTCACCTGCTTCTTTTTTTATCTGGATTATGCACTTTCTTCATAATTGCAGCTCATCTGGCACAAATCTTACTGATTTTTGAATGTATTTAATATAAAAGTAATAATACTTCAATCAAGGATAATCTGAGAGTTCATAAATATTATTTTTTCTTTCCCAGGAGATACTGGTGACATGTCAGGTAAGACATAACCTTTTTTTTTTTTTTATTTAAACAAAGACAGCACGGTATAAATGAAATGCGTCTGGGGTTAAGTAGCTGCCATTTTGTGGTCAACCACAATTGTAAGAAATGCTTTGTCTTTGGCTACCTTTAAATCTGCTGACATTCACCCATTGCAATTACTTCCACAGCCACATCTCCCTCCATCCATGTGTGGGATGCCATGAGCAAGCAGACACTGTCAGTGCTGCGCTGTTACCACTCTGGCGGGGTGTGCTCTGTCAGTTTTAGTGCTACAGGAAAGCTCCTGTTGTCTGTGGGCCTGGATCCTGAGCACACTGTCACCATCTGGAAGTGGCAGGAAGGTACGCCTGCATCTAACATCCACACATACACATACATCATCACTCACATACACTTTGGACTGCTCTGGAGAAAATGCTAACACAAGTCTTTGTTTTTAAGGTGCCAAAGTTGCTAGCCACATTGGTCATACCCAGAGGATTTTTGTGGCTGAGTTTCGCCCAGATTCAGACACACATTTTGTGTCTGTGGGCATCAAGCATGTGCGCTTCTGGACATTGGCAGGTCGAGCTTTGCTCAGCAAGAAAGGAGTGCTGAGTTCAATAGAGGATGCACGAATGCAGACCATGCTTTCTGTGGCATTTGGGGCTGTAAGTGACTTACATTTTAAGGTTATTCTTCAAAGATATGATTTAATAGTGTAACATAAATTGACTGCTTCAATATGCTGTGTATTGCTGCATCGCTTGCTCTGCTGTCTTAGGCCACTAGATTAGTGCCAATTTCTTTTCTTTTCAGAACAACTTGACATTTACAGGTACCATAAGTGGAGATGTGTGTGTGTGGAAGGAACACATTTTAGTTAGGATAGTGGCAAAAGCTCATACAGGCCCAGTGTTCACCATGTACACGACCCTTAGAGATGGCCTCATCGTCACCGGAGGCAAAGAAAGACCGTAAGTGATTCACAGTGCCATTTTAATTGGCTGACTTATTGTATGATCAAGCATCTTATTTATAGAGTAACCTCATTGTCTGGTCTGTAAGTATGTATTAGATTTGAATCATATCTGACTAATGAACTGTTTCCTGTGCAGGTCAAAAGAAGGAGGTGCACTGAAGCTGTGGGACCAGGAGCTCAAACGATGCCGAGCATTTCGTTTGGAGACAGGACAGATCATAGACTGTGTCCGATCTGTGTGCAGAGGAAAGGTACAGCATTCATTACACACTCAATCATCATCATAATTATACATGCTTTTTTTTATTACTACAGTTGATTTGACATGTGTATATAGGGTAAAATTCTTGTGGGAACAAGAAATGCAGAGATTATTGAAGTTGGTGAGAAAAATGCTGCTTGTAACATCTTGGTGAATGGCCACATGGATGGTCCCATTTGGGGACTTGGAACACATCCCTCTCGAGATGTTTTTCTGTCTGCTGCAGAAGACGGGACTGTTCGTCTGTGGGACATCCCAGAGAAGGTCAGTATTACAGAATTTATTCCTTTAACATTGCTGTAGTGGTCAAACTGAACCTCTGCTACTGAAATGTGCACAAACACTGGTTGCTATGGCTGGTGTGGTTCAAATGTCAATTATGTGTCTAATTATTATTCTTAACAGAAGACCCTGGGTCAATGAGCTGTAGATAAAATATCACTTTATTTCCATAATAATGGACATTAAACATACGCACACCTAGGGGTCACACACCTAGTTATGTCATCAGACAATGCACCTTTATACCTGGCCTGGGGACGTACAGGTGTAGTTCAAGGGCACCACCTGCAGGCCAATCAGACTTCATACACCTTGACTCTGACACTTGCAAAATTCTCATAGATTTGTATGTTTTTGTGTGGAAACAGAAAATGCTTAATAAGGTCAACCTTGGCCATCCTGCACACACCATCAGCTATAGTCCCGAAGGAGACATGGTGGCCATTGGGATGAAGAATGGAGAGTTCATAATCTTGCTTGTAGCCTCTCTCAAAATATGGGGAAAGAAAAGGGACAGACGTTCCCCAATCCAAGATATCAGGTGACAAACTTTATTTTCTATAGTTAAAATAAGGATAAACAAGTAAAATAACAATGTGTGTGCTTTCTGAATAGGTTCAGTCCCAATTCGCGTTACTTGGCAGTTGGCTCTAATGAGAGTGCAGTGGATTTCTATGACCTGTCTCTGGGCCCACAACTAAACCGCATAAACTGCTGCAGGGACATCCCCAGTTTTGTCATGCAGATGGACTTCTCTGCTGACAGCTTATACATACAGGTATACAATTGTCCATGTTGCAAGTTTTGATTTGTTTGGACTTTTTGTTACTGCAATACAGACATAATGCAAACTAATTCAAAGCTATGGTTTCTTGTGACCCAAAGATATCCACTGGTGCTTACAAACGACTGGTGTATGAAGTACCATCTGGAAAACAGATCACAGAACAGACACAAATTGACAGAATTACTTGGGCCACCTGGACAAGGTAGTTTTATTCCTACATGGGGAATGACACATTTATGATGAACACACTCTGAAACTTTAGTGAATATGTATGTTTTTTGCTATATGTAGCGTCCTTGGTGATGAGGTTGTAGGAATCTGGTCCAGAAACACTGACAAAGCAGATGTAACATGTGCCTGTGTGTCACACTCGGGCCTTAACATTGTGACAGGTGATGACTTTGGAATGGTGAAGCTGTTTGACTTTCCATGCCCAGAGAAGTTTGTAAGTATTATTCATACTCACTGTTGTATGCATTAAAGGTAGAGCATGTAAACTTCGTATAGATTAAAATGCTCAGATCAAATATAGATTTTACTGATGTACAGTTATAATAATGACCTTTTCTTAATGATAAAGACATTGATGGCAATGTTGTTGATGTTTTAATTTAGTGTTATAGTCCTCAAACTTTGATAATCACTTATTATCCAGTCAAAAAAAGGAACAAATGTGAGTCTTTCAACTGAGTTGCATCTAAATCCAATTAGTTTGAATCTGAAATACCTCTCTCTAGTCTGAATATCAACTACCTAAATCCCGGCACCTACAGCCAATCATTAATCAGTGCTAGTGCAGCCTCTCCTGCTTGATGAGTGAATTCCTTTCACATGAGGCATGACATACCCATGCTGAGAATGAGTCAAATTTGTAGGTGTCCTCTACATGTCGGTTATGACACATGAAACCCTTTTGTGTGACTGTAGTTTATTTTTCTAAATCACTAATAATACAGGTCTACATACCATACATTTTAAATGGTATATCATGTCTAAGTCAAATGCTGATGTTATTGTTCAGCTTTGAGAACCAAAACCCATTTGTTGTATCCAGTCACTGAGAACAAACCATTGCAACAGTGTATGATATTGCACAATTAATTAACTATTGTTTATAACTATTTTATGTGTGTGTTATTTTCTACATTTTTGTCATTAGGCTAAACACAAGCGCTTCTTAGGGCATTCTGCTCACTTGACAAATGTACGTTTCACAAATGGAGATCATTTTGTCGTCAGTGCTGGTGGAGATGATAGAAGGTAACTCACCCACTTGTTTACTTAATATCTTGATACTTGATAACTGCACATTGTTCCATTTCCCCTTTTTAGTCTCTTTGTGTGGAGATGTGTCCATACTCCTCATTAAAACCACACAGAGGGACATCCTGCGTCACAGTTCTCAAGACTCATGATGAGTACTGTATGTGAAAGGGTAAAAGGAAAGGCCTGGCTGCTGACTAATGCAGAAAATGGTGTAATGACTTACTGCCTCAAAATTAGGTGCATGCATTTGTGCAAGATTTCATTTGTTTATTTATTTCATCAGCCCATTTGTTTAATCACTCACAAACTCTCAAAAACATCCATAATACCGAACTGTATGTGAATCAATAGAGTTAAGTTTTAGAATCTGATTTTTATAAGGCAGTTGTGGTTTATATGCCTATTCACTACATACTGACATGCCATTTTTACCATGTAGCAAACACAACTAGCCTTAAATCTTGTGAGGGTTGATATCTTTTTGTACCTTTTGATTACATTTGTTTGTGTTTATGTTCATTCTAAATCCTGTGGCCTTCCTCCTGAATGTAACATCCACTGTTATGTTCTGGATGTCAGCATGCCAAAGCATACTATGCACTGTACACCGGACCTGGTCACTGTGTTAGCCCTAGTGGGTTTTTGTTTTCGATTTGTGTATGTGATTGTGCTATTGACTGGTTGACCTCAAGCCTTCCTCTGCAGTGTTCTCTTGTTAACGTGTGTACATGTGGTTGAAGATGTAGGTGGTAAACGAGTGTGCATGGCTTACTAAAAGACAATCTGTCCTAACCGTGATCCTCATTAAAAAAACAAAACAAAGAGCAGCTGCACAACTGGTGCAGTCCTGTCACTTTCAGTGTGCTGCTATGTTATATTGTTGCTATTTTATGATAAAATGTGTAATTATTTTCAATACTAATTGTGTAAATGTGTTTTGTGTAATAAATTATATGATATACATAAATGGAATGTTTTATCAAAGAAAATATATAACAAGTGCAAAACATGTAACGTATGAATACTAAAATGTTGCTGCATATTTTGATTTACATTACACCACTGTAAATATCATTTGTACATATTCTTTTTTGGATATTTTTGTGAGGCATTTCTTATATTCCATTTTATTAAAAAATGTAATACTAAAACTTTTTGTGTTAAGTATTTATTGCATCATAATAATATAAAGTAAAACAAAATATTTTGAAAATAATTTCTTTTTTTTTTTATCTTTTAGGCATTTATACAACTCTTCATACAAGATAATTAGTACAATTAAAATAAATTAACACAATATAAGTGCAGCACATGAATAGCAAAAAATAAAGTATTTAATAACACGTTATTTACAGAGGAAAGCTTTGTCGACTGACTTAACTCAAACTTTTGAACTGTAACTATAAATGCAAAGTATTGTATAACTCACTAACTGGCATTTCATTTGGCAGAAGTCAGTAATGAACATTGTTTATATATTCATAATCATAGTTTGACAGAGAAAGAACTTCCACAGGAACAGCCATGGTCAGCCTGGGGATTCTTTAACACTTGGAAAGAAGAGCGGATCAGCTCTTCACTGAAGTCCAATGTGGCTCCTTTGACATAGTCCAGGCTTTCCTGGTCCACAATTACACCCACACCTTCTTGTTCAAATACTCTGCAAAAAATCAAATGTAAGTAAGTGTTTGTAATACAATATAGAAATAGAAAATGTGACTTCCATACTGGTCATCTTCATTCTTATTACTGTCAACAGAAAACTTGTACTGAAAGCCAGAGCATCCACCTCCTTCCACATGTATTCTGAGGTATTCACCCTTGTCCATGATCTCCCCCAGTCTCTGAAAAACAACAGTCCAATAAAATGAAGAGCAAGCAAATAGCATCGTGATACAGCGTAACATGTTGGCAAAAGCAGAAGTTCAATTTGTCAATTGGACAAGATTTAATTCAACTTTTGTCCAGTTGACAAATTGGAATTTCACCTTTTGCCATGAATTTTGCCTAGACGACTAAGAGATTTTACACGCAGCGTGTGCATGTTGTTGTAGTACAGACCTTCACACAGGACTCGGTTAAATGTATTTTGTCCTTGGTAAGATCTGACACATCTGGCCTTCCCTGGATTGATGCACTGTTGAACCGCTGAAATCCCAAAATATAAGGCGACTGGGCGCATATTATATGCCGATGTGATGGTTGATTCACCTTTATGTTCATAAGAGTTGATACCCTGAAGAACAGGAGTGACAAAATGCTTGTAAACACACACAGCAGTAGACGCTAGCAGGTCCGTTAGCTAAAACAAGCAAACTAACGCTATACACAGCCCTTGCATATGTTTTTAAGACTATTTATGTTTTTTAGATACATTCACTTCTATGGTCAACGATCTACACATATTCTTACCTAAAAAGGCTTAATGCTTTCGACTTTGTCACAGCTGACATAACTCTCCTCACAGATGACATCTCCAACAAATAAGTGACTCCACCCTCAGCAGCGCATGCTTAGAGAAGCTTGTTCATTGGTTGTCTGTCAAAATGAAACGCCCACTCGGTACAAATTTATTTTCTCATTGGCTAGCCTAATGCCAATCATCACGCAATGTTAAAACGAGCTGTTTTCTTTTTTTTAATGAACCAAAAATAACGCACCTATATAGATTGTATCTATATTCTAAAATGGTTTAGTGTGAGTTTAATGTGGTAGCGATTTGTCCATTAATGCCGACCGCAAATATCAAAATACCTGACAGACGAATATCAGGGAGGCAGGCCCAAAGTAAGAAAACAATCTCGTGACCGTGGCCGCGTCTCAATTCTCTCTCTTCGCTTCCTTCGCCTTGATTTCTCTCCTCGATCCTCCATTTTGCGGCTGTCAATCAAATTTGTCATATTAAGTGGTGTTTCAAAGTAAACCAAGGAAGGAAGGAGTAAAGATGATGGAGGCTTCAGGAGGCACACATCAAAAAAATAATAACACTTTATTGGTCTCAAACAAGACTTTATATCCTCTCTCCTCGCTTCGTCTCCTCTGTGGGAGGGACGTCCTCACCCATTTCCTGCAGAATCGAGGAGAGGAATTAAGGAGAAGGAAACGAGGAAAAAGAAATGAGACGCGGCCAGATCCTACAGACACAAGAACACTAGGAAGTAAAAGGATCTGGGCGGCGGACTGCACTTTATCATTTCGGTACCACGACGACTGCGTGCCCAGCTCGAGGTTAGTTTCGATATATTGTCATTTATCGTAATAAATAAATGATGTTACGTTTTCAGATCAGAATTCTATTTCAGTTACTTATAATAAAAGTGATCTATTTTTAAAATAACTTTTTGATGTTTTTGAAGAACGTGATACAATTCCAACTTCATATTTACAAATGGATTTGACATATCTTCTCTATGCAACATTTTCTGTTTTTAGTGTGACTATTAAAACAGACGACATGGATTCTTGGAAGACTTTGTTCCTACTATTTTCTGTGATTGGGTTCACCTGCGCCGAGAAAGTCAATTTCCATGATTGTGGTGAGCATACCTGGCATAACTAAACTCACACTATCTGTCTTCAGGTATAGAACATTGTAAAAGTGGACTCACTCACAAACCACTTAAGTGTGATTTTTAGCAAACCCGAAAGCCCCAGTGGGGAGAAGTGAACACAATACAACACAATCACCGTCGGACTTTGAGTTCATGGTTTTTTTTGCACGTGACTAATGTGCTAAGGTGCTTTTTTTTCCCTTTTTTTTTTAGGTTCTTCTACCGGAATAGTTTCCACAGTGAACGTAACCCCCTGTCCTGACCAGCCAAATCCATGCAAACTTAAAAAAGGAGAAAACTACAGTGTCAATGTAACCTTTGTTAGTAGTAAGTTACCTTCATATTTTATATTCTGTTCAGCTCAGGGTGGATAAAGTGCCTTTTTAATGTGATATTTATTGGATTTTGCAGATGTGGACACACAGAAGAGCACAGCAGTGGTACATGGTGTTATTGCTGGATTACCTGTTCCTTTTCCCATTCCAGTCAGTGATGGCTGCCAGTCTGGCATTAACTGTCCGATTCAAATGCAGAAATCCTATCACTATATAACCACATTGCCAGTGAAGTCAGAATATCCATGTGTAAGTACTATGTAATAATTCATCTTTTGGTACTTGTGTTTTGCATCTGGTCTGTCTTCTGTTCTAAGTATCTTGTTCCCCTTTTTCTACCCCATTTAGCTCAAGTTGGTGGTTGAGTGGGAACTGAAAGATGATGGTAGTAAAGATTTGTTCTGCATCAAGTTTCCTGTTGAAATTGTGATCTGAAATGTTATGTTGCCAAACTAAATTGTATTGAGCAACCTAAATAGCACTGAGAATCACATTAAGTTTTTCTTATGATTGCATTTTATAACTGCATATTTTAAAATGTTTCTGGCTTAACTGTTATTCTTTAAAAAAAAATCATATCTTTTGATATGGCTCCTTCGCCAATAACATGTCAATGATGTCACATTCCTGACTTGATGGCTGCTGTGTAGTCAGAAAGTACATACTGTACCTTTTTTGTTTTTTTGAAAATTTCTTATTGACACTGTACTAAATTGTATAGATCTAATAATAATGAATAAAGGGATTTAAATTCTACAAAATCTCATATTTTCTTCCTGGACAAATTAAGTTTAACTTCAACTCTATACTGTGTAATAGAAAAGACAACATACGCAAGTTAAAGGTTTGAACCTTTATTTGACTACTAAACAAAGGTCAAATGAGAAGGTGTTTATTTGTAAAAGCAGTCTCTGAAACCGGAATGTGCTTCCTAGTTGCCATGTAATGAAAAATCTAAAAATTCAAACTTAATTTCAACATATGCTGAAATTAAGTTATGAGTTATGAATACTGTAGTATCTAAAGCATTGTGAAATTAACTGAAATAAAATCAGATGTAATACAATCTTATTTTTCCTTTTTTTTTTTACAATGCCGACATTGTCCTTTTATTGTCCATTTTGTTTTAACCTCTCCAGTCGCTGAAGCAGAGCATTTCCAAAAGCATCTCTGTAGCCTGGACTCAGTGAGTCTAAAAGTGAGTAAACTGTCTCATGATACTGAGTGTTCATGTCCTCGTTGACTTGGTCAAAGGCATAGCCCACCACCTGTGGAATATAAAACACAAAAATTACATATAGAACAATCAGAAAATCTGACCCTTTCAAAACATCTTACCCGAAGTCCTGCTTCAGTCAGCTCCAGACAATACTGGTTTCTCTCCTTTGTTTCAACATTAATGTAAGCCACATCTAATGCACAGTTGAGACAGTGTGAAACATGCATTTGTGCTACGGCAAATAGGACATCATTGACAATGGCTTCTGCTTCTAATCTCATGTCCTTGACTCCTCCAAGATCAATACAATCTTCATCACATGAGGAAACAAGAGTCTCTTCTGATTGAGAGTCCACCTCCATCTCTTGAGCTGAAATGATACATCATTTGAAAATCATTCATACATTCTGAAAATATACATGTTTTTGTGTTCCTACAACTTGTTTATGCGAATGGTTTCTAATTATACTAAGCTCTAACAGCAGAAACTCAAATTTACACTTATAATGATAAATTGGATTAACTAATAATCCAAATAATATTTTTTACCTGTTACAGCCTCCGGTTGGATAGAAAGTTCCAGTCCTGGGCTGCACTGCGATAGGCACACTGAAATAAGACAATCCACAAAACGATGATCAAGTAGATGCGAGATATAACTTGAGGGAAACAACCGAGGAATGTCGTTATGAAGGGTAATTATCGACTAGAAACTGTAAGAAATAAAAGGCGAATTCCTCTAAAACTGAGACAGTACGCCATATTGTCACGTGACCAACAACACCCATAACAAAGGGGAGGCGGGGGTGAATCGAGTTTGGCAAAATAAGAAATGTGTATATAAATAGAATCTATAAATGTTATTACCTCTAGGGGGATACCTTATAGTAATCTAAACATTCACGTTAAAGCAGCACATATAAAGACAGTTATTTTTGTATGTTTCACAAGGAATCTTACTTCTAAAATTGTCAAAGGTAGTTTGCCGTAGAAAAGATGACAGACCGAATGGCGCATGCGCAGAACATGGGGACGGTCCGAATTGGGTAGCGACAGTGCGGAGTCATGAAAGTGTTTGTAAACAACTCACTCAGTAGGTAAAGCTGAATTCATTCGCTAACTGTTCACCATATGACTGATCTGTCTCAATTGCCTCAGCTATATAATTTATAGACTTGTATTCTTCTCATCTTTTATAAATTGTAACTAGTTAAACTCTGTGGTTCTGCAATCCGTGAGCTAGCAAGCATCTTCCTTTGTAGTAATATTAGCTTCTCTTAGCTGGCATGGCAAGCTTTTGCGGTCAAGTTGGTAGCAGTAAATATGCTAACTGGCTAGGTAACAGAATGATGGTGTCTTTGTTGAAACACCAGTGTCCGGACGTCAAGGTTTTTTTTTCATTCCTAGACTGTACAACCCAGTACAGGATGTCACAGTGGGTGGTATGGTGTTTGCCTTGACTTTCTCGGTTAAAAATATTCAGCACTGGACCACATTAAAACGTGTGTGTAAATCAAACGGATTGATCGTCCTTACGTGGAATTAACGACAAAACATATCGCATGTGTTTTATTTTGTAGGTGCTGCAAACTGGAGTTAGATCAAGTCCTTGGCATACACCTGAGTGCCATCACATCCTTCCTTATTCTGCAATGCACTACATGTTTTGTTGTTTTTAGATCAACCGGATGACATAACTATAGTAACAATTAACAACCTAATGGAAAACATTGATATTTTTTACATTTTCAGCAAATTGTAATTATTATATTAAGATGCCTTGGCCATTTTCTGAGTCCATCAAAAAGCGGGCTTGCAGGTACCTCCTCCACCGGTACCTGGGGAATTTTCTTCAGGAGAAACTAAGTCTGGATCAACTAAGCTTAGACCTTTATCAGGGCACTGGGACACTTGCTCAAGTGCCATTAGATACATGGGTATGTATCTATCACTTGCTCAAGTGCTATTAGATGGGCATGTATGTATCTAAAACATTTTTTCTTTTCCTAAGTCACTCAATGACCTCCTGGAAACCGCAGATGCTCCCTTTGAAGTAATTACGGGTTTCATTCAGACCATCTCTCTAACTGTCCCTTGGGCTGCTCTTCTTCAGGAAAACTGTGCGCTTGAAGTGAAAGGTTTAGAGTTGGTTTTCAGACCCAGACCTAGAGTTGGTAAGAATAAACTATATTTCACTTTAATATTTATTATGTTATTTTTGTTATTTGGCTTATAAAGGATATGTCTTATTCAGCATCTGGTGTAGAGCCTATGAACTGGTCTAGTTTTATGACAAGTAGCATGCAACTTGCCAAAGAATGTTTGAGTCAGAAACTCACAGATGACATTGGGGAGAGTTTCCAACCATTTGAAGGCCTTGAAAAGTTTGCTGAAACAATAGAGACAGGTAATTCTTTAGCTTTATATCCATACTTGTTAGCTTGTTATTATAATGCAATTACTATGTAAATGTAATTTTTTTATTAAAATGTAATAAACGTTTCATGGCTTTCCTCCTGCAGTTCTAAGAAGAGTAAAAATGACATTTTTAAATACTGTTCTTAGACTAGAACACATTCCAGAAAATTCAAAAACTGGAATTGCGCTTGAATTAAGGATCAACAAGTGAGTTCATGTTAAAACAAGTTAGACCGAAACAATACTGGCTTTAAATAGCTATTCTATAGATATAACCTTTGAGTATTCTGTTAATGCTCTTATTTTGAATTGAAGGATTGTTTACTTTGATGAAAGTGATGATGAGAGTTCAAGTGTCAATGTACATCAACCAACTACATTCGCACACAAAAAGCTGCAGATGGAGGGCCTCACAATATTTTGGGATGAGTTCTCTGATTTGTCTCGTGGAGGTTGTAAATCTTCACCCACTCCTGCGGTGAGTGTTGTATATATGTGTGTGTGTGTGTGTGTGTGTGTGTGTATATATATTTTTTTTTTACAATTACATTATTAATTTTGCTTTAAATGATGCTAGGAAACTGAGCCAAAGTTGTCCCCAAGCTGGAATCCTAGAATAATATGTGAGCCTCACCCGCAGTTTACAGAGCCTATATCCTCTGCAACATATTTTGAACCAGTCCAAATAGGCCAGCTTGGGGGTAAACTTGAGCTGTCTCTCACTCTGAAAAATAATCCTGCTATGCCCGGAGCTAAGGTAAACAACATGAAAATGATAACAAAATGCTATTATAATTCTATAAGATTATTTAGATCATTATTTCAACATGTGTTCTTTCATAGCTGCATGTACTTGGAGATATCAGCACATTTATTTTACTTTTGTCACCACAACAAGTGCATCTTCTTCTTGACATGTTTGGAACATTTTCTGGCCGAGGTGTGTATAAGTTAATAATTACATTGATCTGTGAGGTGCTATGTGAGCATTCTCATCCTCACTTTTCATTTATTGGAAGTTTCTCAAGAATGGGCTAAGGACCGAAAGAACCGACCCATTCAACAGGAAGATGAATACCGACTTCATATGGAACTTAATCGCTGTCTAAAGAAAGATACCATCGCATCTGGAACAGATCATGAACTGTTTGAAAGCCAGACTGCCAAAACAGTGTCCAGTCGAGGTTTGGTTTACACCTAATTTAGTCATATTGGTGTTATTCTAACTGTTGAATTGAATTGATTATTTTTGTACAGACGATGTGTTCTTCTCCATGGCTGACATGGACATGTCTCGCAGTTTATCTTCCCTTCCTCCTCTGGGTGAACCACCTACTGTCGACTTGGACTTGTCTCTCAATAGCAATTACTCTGCTTCTTCTAGAGAATCTCCTTCTGGCAATGCCACAGTACGTTGCACCAACACAGCAAACTTGATAACAAATATTTATTAACATGGTTATGTATGTTACAAGGTTTCCTGGGATGACTATATGGATGTTTCACGACAAAAAGGGAAAGCAATCAGTGAAACTCCTGTTCAATCAAGAGACTCACACATTTCACAGAAGTTACCCAGACAAACCTGTAGGTATTGGAGCTAATAAAAGAAAAAAAATATGAATAACATATTGCTATTCATTAAACTCCCTTAAATCATATAATTGTTTTAATAGTATTCACCTTGTCTGTTTAGCTCATCCTTCTAAAGCCTGTGGTGATGAGTCAAGGCCTGAGCTTGTGCTAAAGCTAACGCTGAGCAGTCTTGCAGTTGCAGTCCTCCACATTGACCCACTGCCATCACCAGATGCAGCTCCTTGTCCTCTTGGTCCAATAGCAGCACACTTTTTTAGTACGGTTGAACAAGACCAGCCTCACCATGAATCTTTCGTTCAGACTCGAGCTGTGTTTAATAATGCTTGTCCACATGACCACCTCAGGTGAGAATTCAAGACTACCATGACATTACATTCATTTGTTATTGATCAGATTTTCTGACCTATACTAATGTATGCAGGTTGGTGGGTCATGGTTTGAAGATAAGTTACGAACATTATCAAGGCTCTAATTTGCACACATATAGCACTGATGTCTCCCTCAGTCAAATGGAGCTATTGGAGTGTCTTTTTCCTTGTGAGGCTGGCCATAGTGGTTTACACAGGGGCATTCAATATACTGAGGTTTGTTTGACAAATACTCTGTGTTAGTCAAACTCTGCATATTTACATACAGAGTGCATGAAATGAAACTCTGTTTTTTCTGATTTGTCTGCCACACTTAAGCTACTGACATTTGACACCAATGCTGAGGCACAGCTCACCACCTGTCTCCACCTGCTCTACAAACTGGCTGAGCGCAGAGGCCCACAGGTAAAAGCCTTCATCCTAAACTAGAAACATAACACACTTACTTATTTTCTGTTATTTCAAATGCTTTTTGTTTGGGCAGGGAGGCCAAGGGCGTCTTAGTACCATCCCCAGAAAAGCTGACATCCAGGTTGAGCTAGGTCATGCACACTGTGAACTGGACATCAGCATTGTGGATCGTTTGAACTCCTTACTGCAGCCTCAGAAACTGACCACCACAGAAGTGATGGCTTCACACATGTACACATCATATAATAAGCATGTTAGCTTGGTAAGGACATCAGATGCTGAACTAGTTTATGGACCTGTTTGACAAATTGCTGTAATATCTAATCTTTCCACAGCACAAAGCCTTTACAGAAGTTTTCCTTGATGAAAGTCAGACACCTGCAAATTGTCATGTGTCTTTGACTGTCACCGCCCCAGTCCTATGCCTCGCAGTGCGCTTTCCCATTCCTGACTTACGTTCGGATCAAGAGAGAGGGCCTTGGTTTAAAAAGTCTTTGCAAAAAGAAATACTTCACCTGGAGATGGAGGACTTTGAGATGAAAACTGAGTTTAAGGGTGGCAGCTCCCCAGACCAAACAAAGATGGAGCTTACCTTCAGGGAGCTTATAGGTCTTACTTTGTTGTTGGTTTATAAAAAAAAATATCTAAATGAAAATCAAATCTCCTACATACATAACATAATCATAATTTCTCTTTAGGTAAATTTCAGGAAGAGCAGGAACAACCAGCTACACATTTTCTGAGGGTGTCAAATACTATGGATGGTGACCTGACCACATCGACAAGTGTTAAATTTGATTGGCCCAGGTTTGTTCATTTCTCGGCTTTAAAACAATTTCTCTCATGAGGTGCTTTATTCATAGTTTCTTTTCTTTGACCAGGATTGTGTTGAAGATGAATCCTACAGCGGTGCACTCTATTCTTGAAAGAGTCACAGTTGAGGATGATGAAGGAGCTGAAGACCATTCCCTTGAAGAGGAGGAGGAAGAAGGGGCTGCTCATTCCCTTAAAGATGTCTGTGACTTTGGGAAACCAGAACCATCCCCCTTTTCTTCCCGTAGAGTTATGTATGAGAATGAAGAGGTAAAGAAGGGTTGTTCACGAGCACTAAGGTTCTGCCTCTTGTTTGTCTCCATGTAGATGTTGCTTTGCCTGGAATGTTCCACTGTATAACAATAAATGTATCTATCGCCATATAGACAAGGATGTGACTCCATCAGACAAGATATCTGTAGAGAGGTGTCCATGCTCACAGTGAGAGTGGATGTTTTCCAAAATATCCTTAACTATAAATCTATGTACCTGGAAAAGGTTAGATCATGTTAATGCTGTACTGTGGAACATTCCACGATAGACATTAAGTAAAAGTAGTAATAGTAGTATACAGCCCACCAGTGTAGTTATGTAGTAGACGCTTAACTCATGGGATTAACAAACTAAAAATATAAAAATATACTACGTAAGATATTTATGACCATGAATCGGAGGAGAGTGGTATGAGTTTTCCATGCCCAAACAAAAGAAGCAGCCTCAAACCAAACTCTAAACACTAAATTTATCTTATTTACTTATTCATCTAAAACATGGCACCACCACACAGATTTATTATGGATTATAATCTCTACATTTAAATGATATCCATTTGTGAAATAATAAAATAATTAAATAATCTGCAAAAAATGTACTACATGTTACTGATATTATTACTGTTACTGTAATATTTCCATAAAAATGTCAGTTCACCATGATTAAGAATATTTTAGGAGAATATTATCAATATTTTTGTAATTGACAGCACTAAAAATATTAAAGTGATATTCAAAGTGTGATGCTTTTGGATGGTGTAACGTGCTTTGTGCAGGTGCATGCATTTGCATGCAGAGCTAAAGATGACCCCAGTTGATGGATTTAAATGGCTGTTTATGCAAAATTCTGCACGCAAAGCTTTACATAGGCTAAGTTGCAATAATCATTTTGTGCAACTTTTAATTTTTTTTTTTTAATTTTCATGTTTACAGATGGTTATACCGGGTGATGTGGCTGAGATGACAGACTTTCAAGAAAAAACCATGAACAACTCCCGGTTCATTCTTGAACTAAGCTTTCCCAATGTTCAGTTAGCTCTTCCCAGCAAAGCATTTTATGAAAAATTACACAACAGGTATGCAGTGATTTCAGTTGTACGTAATGGGTGGATATATAGTTGACAATAAATGATGTATAATAGCTTTATGTTGTTCCAGAATTAATAATGATCTGCTGTTGTGGGAGCCCACAGCCCCTTCTCCAGTGGAAACCGTGGAGTCTATGCCTTATGGAGTTGGACTCTCTGTTGCCAGTCAGCTGATCAACACCTACTCCAAAGACAGCTTTAGTCAGTTTCGCACCACAGGCATAGAAGGTGCAAGAATTCCCCCTTATATTTATACAGTGTGTTAGAGTACACTGCAGATTTGATCCTGTTTCTGTGTGCTTTCTGATTTTTGATCGTCATGTCTGCAGATGAGTCCAGTGCTTCAGATGAAGACAACATGCATTACTACTCCCCTGACTCAGATTTTGGCCTCAGGTCTCGTAAAAAGAAAAAAAACAAAGTGCCAAGTAAGACTTCTCAGAGCTTGTTCTCTGTCATCCTGACAGTGAATCATGGTTTGGTGTCTCTTCACACTGATGCCAAGGTACTTTGATCCTATATACACAATAAAATATAAAAAATGTAGATATTAAAATCTGTGGGTTCTTGACAGACGGACAAGACTGTATTGGAGAACAAGCATGGGGAATTCTGGTTGGAGATAAAAAATGCTGTGCTTTTTAGTGTTACACAGTACGAAGGCTTTAAAGACCATCACTACATGTGCTTTCACACAAGTAACATTTGCATGTATCACCAAGGTAGATGAAATCATACTTCCACAACCCACATGGCCTATGTTCATGGCCTATGTTCATGGCCTATGTTCATGGCCTATGAGTCATTAATACTTATAATGAATGTTTTCAGGACTTGTCGATGGAAGCACAACTGGTTCAGACCTTAAACTACCTTGCAAAGCACATCCTCACTGGCTAGAACCAGCTATTTACCAATCAGAGACATCTCCTGAAAGGACCCCCACACCCTCAGAGGGCATTGGGCTCGAGGCTCGCAGCATGGTCTCTGTTGCTGTTAAAGTGTCTTCCCAAAATGTAGAGCGTAATGTTAAGGTAAGCTACAAAATGTACATGTCTTTGTAATACTTTCTACTTTTTCGATTAATTGTTCTAGTTTATAGATTTTTTTCATATACAATTGATCTACTTAATTGTACAGGAGTTTCTGGTTGCTGTTGGTGTAAGGGGTGCCACACTGCAGCATAGGGTAGTTACCTCTGGTTTGGGCTGGTATGACCAGGTATAGATATTATACTGAAATGCCATTCAATTGCTTAACAGCACAAGATAAACTAAATCTCTTACTGTCCTATGAAATGGAACAGATAGTGGACTTCCTCAACATTTCGGATGAGCCTGTGTTGGGATATGCCCCTCCTGCTTCTGCTACCACTTTGCATCTGCACTTATGGAGCTGCTCTCTTGACTACAGGTTTAAATTCACCACAGCATATATTTATTTAAAAAAAATAATGAGTTGTTATACACTTGTTGCTTAGTTTAATAATATAATTTTTTTCTGAATAGGCCACTTTACTTGCCTTTGAGATCATTGGTATTTGTAGAAACCTTCAGCATATCCAGCAGTGTCTCACTAGATCATTCCTCATCTACTCTCAGGTACCTGTTATATTTAAGATTGAAGAATGTTAGTATTAGGGCTATTTCATGCAGATTGTGTTAACTAGTCTATTGATAAATTTCTAGGATTTTACTGGATGAAACTGCATTGTTTCTCTCAGATAAAAATAATGCAGTCTCTGTCAATCTTGCACGTGGTATGTGTATCTTTAATTTTAAATAGGTCATTTGTAACTTCCACTAATGCATATAATTGTACTGTTTTTGTCTCCGTGTTTGTTAAAGATTACGTACAAGTAGTAGACATGGGAACGCTAGAGCTGAGAATAACAGCTGTAAAACCAGGAGTGGATGGAAAATTGGTATGAATGAATATTCATGTAATATTACAGAATCTACTAAGAGTTCTACAGATAAAGCCTCCTAATGTCTCCTGTTTGTTAAGTCTGAACCCAAATTTGAGCTGCGCTGTTCCAGTGACATCATCCACATCCGAACATGTTCAGACTCCTGTGCTGCTCTCATGAATCTCATCCAGTATGTGGCAAGCTACGGAGATCTGGTCCCTCCATCTGAACATGAGAGCAAACAAAGCTCAAAACAAAGCACTGCTCAAAAGACAAAGGTTAGTCTTAGCCAACATAAAGCGTTTTAAAAGTAGATGTATTTAAAACAAATTATAAACAATAAACATTTTTTTTTTTGTATTTGAACACTTTTTTTTACTTTCCTTAACATTTTTACATAGGCCGAGTTTCCCACACAAAGCACTGTTCCAATGCCTTTGCTTGCTGATAATGAACAACAAATTCTCCAAGATCTAATGAGTGAAGCCATGGAAGAAACTGATAGCCAGCAGACACAAGCAGTCCAACTGAATGGTGAGCATTGATATTAATATGCCAAGTATTCCACAATATTTATGAGTTCACAGACTCCATACCTATTTGAAGTTGATACTGTAAAAAAACCAAAAAACAAATAGGACAAAAAGGACACATGTGTTTGAGGAACCTTGGTCAACAGACCTGTTTCCGGGGCTGTTGAGTTGGCCTACGGGCCCAACAGGGCTGTCTCTCTGTCTACTCTGGGAGTATGGGATTACGTACGGGAACTTATCCAAACCAGAGTCTTTTCCTTTGTATCAAAGTCACATTTTAAATTTGTTTTCGGTGCAGAGCTGCTCAATATTGAGAGAGTCTTGAATCTACTTTAAGAGACTTTGACATATCAATCTGCTTTCTGGCAGATTATAATATTCACCTTGATTCTCTTAATTTCTGTCATCCTTTGTCAGGCACACGTGAGGAGGAGAACTGCCAGCATGAAGCTCCCCAGTCAGACCTATTCCTATTCCCAGATGAGAGTGGATGTTCCAACCAGGATTCAAGTCCCACCTACCCCATGCTACATTCACCTCTTATTACCCCTGTCCCAAACCTGGCCCAGGAGACTGATGACTTTTGCATCCTGGACACCCCTGGTTCCAGAGCAGAGGTCCGTACTCTTTGTTGTGGCCAAAAACCATAATGTGTTGAAAATAGCATGAGCTGTTTTGGCTATGTGTGGCGTACAGGATCGTGACCAGGAGCCAATTGTGAAGAAGCTTTCCGCAGAGCCTGTGGAAATCAAGGATGATCACTTCAGTCAGCCACTGGAGAGTAGTGCAAGTCGAGGAAGTTTGAATTTTCCCATACCAGAGGTGCGCTACCTAATCCGAGAGATCTCTGTTGTATGGCATCTGTATGGTGGAAAAGACTTTGGAAATCCTGCTTTCTCAGCATCACCTGCAAGAAGTCGCGGGTAAGCAAAAGAACTTCTGTGACTAATAAATGTATGAGTATGGTTTATGGTCCTATTATTGCTTTGTTTCTTCTTTTTACTTTCTTTGTAGTGCAACACCTCATTGTTCCCCATCCCAAACTCCTATAAGGCAGCCCAAGTGTCCAGGAAAAACAGGAGGTGGTAAAGGGAGGAATCCTGATGTCCTGATGGAGATCCAGCTCAGCAAAGTACACTTCTTCAAATCACTCTTTAAAACCCACCATACAATAACTGTTGATCTATATTATCTATATCAATATATCAGGTCAGATTTCAGCATGAGGTGTACCCACACTCTCAAGAAGCTCCTGGCACAGCATCAGACCAGCCAGTGTCTCGACAAATGTTTGCTGTTCAGGACTTGGAAATCCGAGATCGACTGGCCACCTCACAAATGAACAAGTTTCTGTATTTGTATTCGAGCAAAGAGATGCCCAGGAAAGCTCATTCTAATATGGTGAATATACTGACATGCCTCGTGCTATTCTAGTTTTAAAGCCGTTGGCTCACTGTTCTGTCTTGTCTCCCAGTTGACTGTGAAGGCTCTCCACATGTGTCCAGAGTCAGGTCAGGCCCCACAAGAATGCTGCCTGCGTGTTTCTCTAATGCCTCTACGTCTCAATATTGATCAGGTAATAGCTTGTTGTTAACTTACATTTGCAAATACAGTATACTAAATAATTTAAGTGTAATGATGCCATATTTGTTTCAAGGATGCACTGTTCTTCCTGAAAGACTTCTTCTCTAGTCTTGCTGCAGAAGTTGAGTTTTTCTCTCCACCTGCCCAAGAAGGTAAATTTAGAGCTATTCATTTTGAACAAACCCACTTTTTGGCCAAAGGGTTATAATATTTTTTTTTCTTTTTTAAAGCTCCCAGTGTATCTACAAAAGTATCTGCACCAGAGATCTCCTGCTCTTTCTCAAAGCATAGCAGTCAGGACCCTGCACCAATCATCTCTGTCCCTGCTCAGAGACGTCTGAGCCACAACGGTTATTCCATAGATGAGGCCAGTGAGAATGAGGGATCTGCACTTAACTTTACTGACCAACCAATCTTTTTCAGGTATTCATTTTGTCAACCACTGAGGACTTTCTGTTTTATGTGCCCTTCTTGTTTAAAACTGTACACCTTTTTCACAGAGAGTTTCGATTTACCTCAGAGGTTCCCATTCGTCTGGATTACCATGGGAAGCATGTTGCAATGGAGCAGGTACACAACTTGCCAACAGTCTCTAGATAAGTCTGAATAAGGGTCTTGAATATTTTTCCCATCATTTCAGGGAACATTTGCAGGAATCATTATTGGACTCACACAACTGAATTGCTCTGAATTAAAACTGAGGCGGCTTTGCTATAGACAAGGGTATTCTTTTTTTATATGGATTTTAAACATGTCAACAAAATGTCAACAAATTATGACATGAGATTCTTTTTCAGGTTATTGGGTGTGGATAAGCTTTTTTCTTATGCAATGAATGAGTGGCTAAATGACATTAAGAAGAACCAGCTCCCGGGCTTGCTGGGTGGTGTTGGGCCAATACATTCTTTGGTACAGTTAGGTGAGTTTAACAGTACACATTTCTGTTTTTTTAATTGAGATTCAATTTAAAATAACATGACTGCCGTACTAACAGTGGTAATTATGGATTTTGTTTTGTGTTGAATCTAATGCTGTTGCTCAATTAAATGCTCAATTAAACCATCCTCATATATTTTTAGTGCAGGGATTCAGGGATTTGGTGTGGCTTCCTATTGAACAGTACAGGAAGGATGGGCGAATAGTTCGTGGGTTCCAGCGAGGAACTGCTTCCTTTGGGACATCCACTGCTATGGCTGCCCTGGAGCTCACCAATAGGATGGTGCGCACAATTCAGGTAAGGCAAAGAAGTACTTTTAAAAGTAGAAATTCTGTAACATGTTGTTAATGATCTGGATTCTAATTTAGGCAGCAGCAGAGACAGCTTATGACCTTGTGTCTCCAGTACCTGATGAACGAGACACAAAGAAAATCAAGCGGTTTTCCCATTATGGACTGGCCCATCAGCCAGTGGATCTGAGAGAAGGAGTAGCTAAAGCCTATACAGTAGTAAAGGAGGTATGTTCACATGAACTGCTATATGTAAATGAACAAAGTTATAATGCTTGTGCTTATGTTTAGGGCATCACAGACACAGCCCTGACCATCTTTGACACTGCTACTCGAGAGCATGAGCAGCGTGGCATGACGGGGGCAGTGGGTGGTGTTCTGAGACAGCTGCCTCCAGCTGTGGTCAAGCCTCTTATTATGGCTACTGAAGCCACTTCTAATGTCCTGGATGGGATGAGAAACCAAATTCACCCAGATGCTCGCCAAGAGGAATCACAGAAGTGGAGACAGGGAGAAGAGTAAATGGATTTGAAAGGATAGTAGATACAGTGACTGGTCAAGTGGGCGCAATCAACAGATAGATTTGTTTTACATTTAAATTACATCTACAATGGTGTACATAAGATATAGTTCATCTTGTCGCACTTTTGTACATTGTAATATATTGTAATGCTTGTATCCGCTTTATTGTCCCATCACAGTGCCTTCATGTTATCAGAATTGTTCAAATGTAAATGAATGATTCTAAAGTGTATGGTTATTTCCATGCAGCACAACTGCTTGAAACTGGAATAGTCTTTTTTTTTTGGTAGCCTACTGGTTTTGAAATTGTGTCGACAGAAGCCACTTTGTTGTTTGCCTCTATTTTGATCAACTGTGTTTATTTCCTATATGGTTACCTCTAATACTTGTGTTGTGATTACTTCAATAGTGAAATATATGTCATAATGTGTAGACTAAGTCCTTAGTAAGTATTTAAAAGGATGTATAATGATTCGATCGTTTTCTGGTGAAACAATGATAGTATTCCTGCAACATTTCCAACAATTTTTTGGGGTTCTACTAGTTGTTTAATTTAATCAATGCTGCTACTTTTTTATGGTTATATTTCTAATTTTCTTTGCTTTAAGTCTTAAATAGTAGACCATTGTGATATGAAGTGTCATCTTATTTTATTTTTAATTTATGTACAAGGACTATTGTTTGACCATACTGTATGTACATTAACTTATGACTTCGTATTGAAAGCATGAAAGGGAAATAAAATACATTTGCGGAAGTTATCTGTGTTGTCAAGGCAACGGCGTCAGGTTAACTGCACATCTTTTACAACAGAGACTTGGGACATGTCCGACTTGACCAAAAATCTCAATAGTCTGGCCTTTGAGAGTGGGTTGTCTGAAGGCGAGAGAGGATTACTTTATCTCCGTGCGCGCTCCACTGCGCTCACGTTCTGCGGATGCGCACATGCAGTTTTTCTTTGTCAACTTCTTCATTCACTCAGGTAGGCTGATTTAGTAGATCCATTTTTGAGGAAGGTGAAGCTCATACTTAAGATGAACTACAGTGACATGAGATCATTTCAGAGATGCAGTTCAAAGTCACTATGCAAACACAAGCAGCTTGTTATCAGGGGAGCTGCGTGTGGGAATAGTAGGGATGGGTCACCTGGGAAAACACTTGGTCCTCTCTATTCTGGACAAGACAAAAATCACAGAATCTAATATTAAGGTGTCTACTAGAAGACCAGAGTATGCAGGTACTAATGCAATCTCAAACTAACAGTATGTCTAATAAAAGAAAGCTGGGTGCCTGTCTCATATTTGTCTATAATTTCAGGGCACGTAGCACCGGGGGTTGAATGTTTCTTTGTCAATGGCCGCCTGGCGCAGTGGGCACATGTCTTGTTCTTGTGCTGCTTGCCCTCTCAGCTGCCCAGAGTGTGTGCAGACCTGAGCCCCCACCTGTGCACACACACACCCTTGTGTACTATTTCTCTGCTGTTCCTATCTCCAGGTAATGTACTCTCACTTGCTTTTGTTATTGTTCAACACTATTTCCTCTTATCTATATATTTTTTTTTCATTTTAGATTAGTGCAGCTTCTTGGACATAACTTTGTTTTAAAGTCACAGCATGATGTAGCTGCTTGTGACATTCCAGCTGTGTGGATGACTTACACTCATTTGAACAGCGCTTTAAAAGAACCTGCCCTCATAAAATGGTCCTGTCCACTGAGTAGAACTCACAACCCATCTCTTGGTCTGAAGTGGGTGTGTGCCGTGCTGTATTGCCTGGTGAATATATGCACATGTGTCCATTTGGACTATGAAAAAACTCTATGTGTGATAAACCACCTTTTAAAAGACAAATTGTCCTTGGAAGCAAATAATGTCTCTCCTGTTTCTGGTCTATCTGCAGATGAGTAAGTGTAATATTCTTCAAGTATAATTCATGTAATAATTTTGTACTGTAACAGGCGTGTTATATGGATTTTTTTTTCTCCAAAGGGCTTCCATGGATCTCTGTCAGTGATGCTCTGACAAATAAGACTCCACTTTACTGCTTTTTAGTAAACAATAAATCCACACAGCAATGTATTTGTACACTGTATACTGCACTCCTGGAACCATCACCTCATTCAGACTAAAGTCTGTTCACTGCAGTGGTCAGCAGTTGTGTCTGTCTGTTCGTAATAAAAAAGTGTCACTTGTCGTGTTCAGATTTCAATTGTTCTAATGTAGTTATTTTTCCATACTTAATTTATATATATTTTAATGATCTATGATATATATTTTTATTGCTATCATTTTACGATTTTTCCTTCACGGAAATATGTCCTTATAAGGAAATGATCACTGCGCAGGGTCTTCAGATTCGTGCATTTTCGTCAACACTCGACAAAATACGGAAGTATGAAAAATGCTGTTTAGATTCATGAGTTTTCCTCTTCCTGTGAACCACCAGGTTGCCCGAGGAATTTGTCACGGGACTGTAGCGATGGAAGTCTGTTTGTAGATGTCCCTCTTCGAAAGTGAATATTTGAGGGCTTTTGCATCATTTGTGGTCATAATGTGGTGGTAAGACAACATTTCTGCTTAGAGCTAATCCATGCTAACCAGTTAGCCAGCTGCAAGGAGGCCAAGCTGCCCAATAGTAGCTTTAGAGATGATGCTAAATGAAAATAAAGTCACAGAGACTCTGTTGCAAACTTGTCTGGCACAGTACCTTTGATTTCATCGTGACAGTGGCTTATGTTTAGTTTATGAAAATGTTCCTGTGTGCAGTGGACGTCCTATGAGTTTCTATGTGCGCGCTGAGAGGCGGGGTTTGGGCTGTGGGAGCCACGCAGCTGAGCTGTTTGTCTTGTCCTTAGAGCCATGGAGAGAATAGACGCTACAGCGGAGCTGCAGTCACGGCTGTCATCTCTTTCCTTCTCTGCTTTTTCCGGAATAACATCCAGACAGTGTGAGAACCGACCAGCTGACACCAGGTAACCTGTTGCTCTAGGAGTTTCTGTTATTGGGGCAGGGTATTTGATATTTGTATCACAAGTAATCACATTTTCTGTTTATTCTTGTGGTTTCTACTTTTCTTTTCAGACTTCAGAATACAGACCTTTTACAGAATTTGAGCCAAGACCAACTGAATATGAATGAATCTACACAAAAGACCACCAAGCTTTCAGAGGTAGTTAATATTTCTCAAATGTCAAATAGACCATTATGATTCAGTCACAGTAAACAAGGAAGTGCAATTTAAGATGTTATAAAGCGTGACTTACCCTTGTGTGCATTTGTTTGAGGGTAATGATGAGGCCCCTATTGAGCCGGTCCAGAGGGAGGGCACAGACGAGAACAGCCCTGGGAGCTGTCAGCTCTCTGCCGAGATAAAAGGTAAGAACCCGCTGTCTGTGCCACCACAACTCGACATTATCTTTGCACTTGTAAAACTGATATGTTATATTTTTCTAAACTATTTACAGTGTGTATACAATGACACTGAACTACAGTAAAACTATCAGGCTTGATGTTTGCTTTCTTTTTGGCAGCCCAGATGCCACCCTTAGATCCCCCAAATACATGGACATCTGCTGCTCTGAAGGAGCTTAAGGCAAAGCTCCGTGGTGAGAAGGACAGTGTGGTGACAGTATATCGAGGTGACATCATGACAGTCCATGTGCCCACTGTGCCAGAGGCTAAGAAAGTCTGCTGGGAGTTCGCCACGGACGGATATGACATTGGTTTTGGAATATACTTTGACTGGTCTCCTGTAACGTCACGGTCTATTACTGTGCACATTAGTGAGTCTAGTGATGATGAAGATGAAGAGGAGGAGCTGGAAGGTACACTGTTTTCTTATAATAATTTAAAACTATTATGATAGTATTTTCTAATAATGATTTCTTTTTAGGGCCTGTGATGAATGGAGATGTGGAGAAAGGTTCCAAAAGTCAAGCCAACTCAAATCTGTCTGAAATCTTGCCTGTGTATCGCCAGGATTGCCACTTGTCTGTCCATGGGGGCAGTCATGACTTTCCAGGTGAAGGCACATATCTCCTCAAGTTTGACAACTCCTACTCGCTATGGCGGAATAAAACCCTTTATTACAGAGTTTATTACAGTGCCTGAGATGTCACATTATTGCTAATGAATGTACAATTAAAGCATTTTATTGAATAGAAATAAGATTACTGTATGAACTATTTTTATTCTATATAAAACACAGCTCTATAATACAAGACAGGCATAGATGTCTATTTTGTCAATATCAGGTTGTGTTGCCATATGGCCTCCTACCGTATTTTGTCAGTTTAAGGCGATGCAATGCTTCAACGTCTTGCTGTATCTAAAGTAGCCTTACCATGGTTTCATGTATGCACTGTTCTTACTGGTCAAGTGCCCATTAAAAAAATACTATATATTAATGGCAGAGCTTTTCAAAGGTAGCAGTAATCAGGGAACACCACAGAACAGGTGTCTATTTAGCAGTGGTTGACAGAATCAAATTTTATTTTTGTGTGCATTTTTCTGTAAATGTCTTGCTGTTGTGTGTATTTTAGCTTTTGCCATATTTATTTTATTTTAACTGTGAATGAGAGAGTTGTCCGTCTGTGCACAAATCTGTATGTCCTCAGTAGAAATGTTGAATGTTCTGAAGTGATGAGTTCTGCACAGTTTGCTTGCCCTAGCACAATTAAAGCCATCCCTTATCATGCAAAGCTCCTATTATGTAATGTGAATCAATATTTGCCTCTGCTTTTCCCCGCTCATTGCAGCTAAGAAGTTTGAATATGTCATTGTAATTGTTTTTTTTTTTTGTGCACAGAATAGATGAAAACTAAAGATTATTGTCTCTTTTCCAAATATGTATGTTTTCAAGCGGTTTTGTTGTTGGAATAATGATTGCAACTTCCACACTGCATGTTTCCAAAGATATCACAAAGCTGGCTGCTAAAGCATACATCTACTCATTGGAACGCATCAAATCTAAAGGTTATAATGTGTGCTGTTCTGTATCCTTATGTAACTTAATGATTCTATATTTTAAAGTTTTATTGCAAAAGGAATAAAAAGAATATCTGTTTTGGTGGGTTTTTTATTGCTAGCAGGGCCATTCTACCTGGTAGTATTAGAAAGTTCTGTGGGAGTCCCTTGTGTTTTTATTAAACTGGGCCATTTGGGATTTGATGTAATTGTTACAGAGTTGGTGATGAAACAGGGTTTATTTTCAGCCCTCCCTGAAGGCTTGTGAGAAGTGTCACTGACATGCACCCAGTACAAATCAGATGGATTGAGTCAATTTGCTGTAGTCCGGAAATGTTCTTTTTTGGAATCTGCAGATTTAACTGAATTGCAGGTAGTCAGTAAGCTACCAAATTAAGTAACGCCGGGCCTAGCTCTTAACATTTTTATTTACAGTCAAGTTATAGGCTTCACATATTGATTTATATTTATATCAGTGTTTAGCAATAGTCACACTTAAAAATGGCGGACTAATTAGAGCGGTCTCAGGTGTGCGCCTCAAGCTGGTCTCAGCCAATCACCGCTCAGCTGCCCACGCGCCCACGCGCTCGTGCTACTGTGGTTTGTTTGAAATCAGCGTTTTGAGGATTTATCACCAAAATGGGTAAATTAAATTTTTATGTTATTTGGTCTCTACGCGACGCTCCCCGACAGTTTATGAGGTAAGATAGGTGCACTGTGATATCCTGCGCGTTGGAGTGCGGCCCACTGCATCTAAATACCATTGGTGCCCTTCTTTCTCCAGTAAATCCAATCGCAGGTGTTTTCAGGCGCACATCCCGCTGCCCCTGCCCAAACAGCTTATCATCTTTGGTCTGGGAGAGTGGGGAGATTGCGAGACAACCATATCAGTGGAGGTCCTGGTCAGTACTAATGTACAGGCCCAAACTATAGGAACTCTGTCCTCTCTATCAAGGTGTGACATCTACGATGTGGTATCGATGAATATGCAGAGCAAACGGGCTCCTCCTCACTTGTTCTAGTTTGAGCAGTGATGTGCGGCTTTATTTTTTAGGTGCCTGACTTGGGAAGGCGAGTGGAATCATGAAATTGCTTCAGTTGCAGCAGAAAGGGGCAGGAAGGGTGTATATGGCAAGATTGTGCTCACAGTGTGTGGGGAGGTATTCTTGGTTCACATGTTTCTCTCACTTGTGGTGCAGGTGGACCTGCATATTTATGTTAATTCATGTAACAGCAGCAGGATAAAGACAGTGTCTTCAGCAGCACTCCACTTATGCATAAGAAATGGTCACTCCCACAAGGACACAATGAAGTGGATCTCTCAAGCACAATACATCAGCGCACCATGAATGAAACGGTGAGGTTGAAGAGATGGTTTGAAAATGTTAACCGTATCCTACATTTTTTTACTCGTACAATTATTTTTGCAGATAACGCAGAACTTCTCACAGTTGGGCAACAGTGTTTGCTTTGGAGAGATTCAAGTACATAAAATTGACACCAGTGATTGTAATGTGCCAAGTCGACCGTCAGCTTGGCCTACGGTAAGACTATCCATATTCCAAACTGAAACCTCAATTTGGCAACTCAGTCTGATTTTCCTGTATGAATAAAGGACAAGACACCCAAATTGACAATCATCAGTAAAAGAGGTCACCTGTCCTGGAGCTCTGAGGACATGGACAGCCCCGGTGAAGACATAACACAGTCATCCACTCCCAAGAAGAGGATCTTGTCACATATGAATAGTCAGGAAGAAATGACAGAACAGATTAAGAATGAGAACAGAGAAGGTCAGGAACATTCAGCCATTCTGTTAACATTCTCTTGTCAGGTCATAATTTGACTATTTCCAATAGTGTCAATGTGTCCATCGAAGCGCTGGAGCCATACAATGTGTCTGATTGACCCAGACACCGTTGTTCTCATTGGTGGAGAGACATCAGAGCAAAACTACTGTCAAGACTCTCTGTGGAAACTGGAGCTTGGTCTGCACCTTGAGTTAACACTTGTTGCACTGTGCTTTTAACTTGATGTTTTATTTTCATTTATTTGGACATTATTCTTCAGACAATGACTTCTGGTTTCCAGTGAGCTCCTCTACATCAGGGTATGTGCCACCATGTGCCCGGGGCCACTCTGCAACCTTTGACCCTGACTCAAAATCAGTCTTCGTCTACGGTGGCCTGAGGGAAGGTCTTTCTTACAATGAACTATACATTTTAAACACTATGACCTGGAAATGGACTCTTGTCAGTGTAAGTTTCTATGACCAAAAAGTAACATCTGTTGAAAACTGACCTAATCCAGTTGTTCATGTCTAGACTAAGGGGAGTGTTCCGACTTTGGCGTATCATTCTGCTGTCTTTTATAAGAAGGAGCTTTTTGTCTTTGGTGGGGTTAAGCCTAGCACTTCTCTTGGAGAGAAAAACTGCAGTAATGCTCTACACATATTTAACCCCGAGTTTGGCCTGTGGTACCAGCCCATTGTGGAGGGAGAAAGACCTCTGCCACGCTTTGGGTTTGTCTCACTTGAAATGACTGTGGTGCGCTATGTAACTGGTGGAAGGTCTGCCACCTGATTTCCATTGTGGGGATGGTTCTTGTCTTTAGAGTTTTTCCAGATGCTCAGATTCACTTTACAGTTTTGGTCATTATTCATTCATGCCACAATCTGTGGCGGTAAGCCATTATTGTAGCCACAGCTGTCTGTACCTTCTGCACCTTTTGAGCTCTACCAACACTCACATGCACACACAAAATTCATACTAGACAATGTGGGTGTGGGGCTTAAGGACGCAACAACAATTTTTGCCATTGGTGCTCCACTGTGGTCTCTGGTTTTTCCTGCGGTCTTCCATCAAACTGCTGAGATCTAACGAGATCAGGACAGGAAGGTTTGGCCTTATGCTTGATTTGTTCCATGTCATTAAACATCTCGAAGACAAGCAGGTGGCAGCCCTTTCTCCAGATTAGCGTCATAGTGCACCTTTTTAATATAGAGTAAAATGGTCAGTATAAATGCATAGCTGCTTATTTTCAACAGGCATTCAGCCACTCTGCTCTCCCACAAACTGATCATTTTTGGTGGCAGAAAAACGGCAACATACCTTAACGATCTTCACATTCTTGATTTAGGTAGGAAGTGATATTTTGTGTGTGTCTATGTATGCGTGTGTATACGTATGTGTGGATACACACAGATTTATTTTTGATTGAAGGCTTGATGGAATACACAGCTGTGAAGTGCAAAAACATGCCTCCACTGCCTCGGGGGTAAGGACAAAAATGGGTTTATCCCCTTATAATGTAATTATGTCAAAGCTTAAAATGGTAATTTTCTATATGGACAGGTTTCATGCAGCAGTCCATCTTTCAGACAACAGAGTTTTAGTAAGTGGTGGTTGCAGTGCCATTGGAGCCCTCCAGGATGTCCATATCTTTAATATAGGCGAGTACATTTTCCTTTGTGTTTAATTTTACATTGAAGTGTAAATTTGATAAACTTGTCTTACTGTTTCAGATACCAGAATATGGACTTCACTGATTTCACCTTTAGTCTCCTCCAAACCTCGAGCTGGGCACAGCATTATTAGTCTGGACTGCTCCACTTCATTACACACAGAGAAACAAAAAGACAAGAATGGACCAATCACCCGTCAGTGTAAACTTCTGGTATTTGGTGGGTCTAACTGTGCTGGTACCTTTTACAATGATACAGTAAAATGCACAGTGGAGATTACTAGTGAAGAATGAGAGGAACCAATGACCCAATCTTTTGTATCTCAATTTTTAATAGTTTTATATTCAAATAATAAAAATTACCTTTTATGAAATGTGTTTGTTCAAATTAATAATGACAACTCAAACATTTGCAATTATGTTAATCAAGTACACAACTTGAACATCTTAAGGCTGACGCAAATCATCAGGTGTATCTGGCTGATGTGCTGGGTGACTAGTTCTGAAAGCATCAATCTCCACTAAGGTTGCATTCAGTCTTTTGATTGTTGGATACTGTTCAATGTCCACTTTGAACCTGCAAGCACAAAACCCATCAAACTACTGAATGCTCAACATGTATGGCCTACTCTTTTTTTTTTCATACCTCTCTGCATTGTAGACCTGAGGAACTAGGCAGATGTCAGCCATTGATACCTGAATGGAAGACAACCAAAACATTCTTAATCATTCTTTTACTTATTACCATTGTAGGTTTGACAGCACTTACCTCATCACCGACACAATATTTCCCAGCTGTTTCTTTGAGAATAGGTTCAAGAGCTAAAAGGAGACAGTAAATTGTTTATAGTTAATGTTTTAAATGCCTGTGGATCGTCTGGTTAAAAACAAAGACGAAAGCGTCTCTCCAACCTTGAAACCCTCGGTTGATGAAGTGCTGTGCCCATGGTACCTTTTCTGCCCCAATTTTCTGTATCACATACAAATTCTGAAAACAGAAGTATGTGACATGTACAAATTACAATAAACACACATTCTCAGTTTTTTGGGGATGAATTGACTTTGGTTTGCTTTTCCAATTTATTCTGTAAACCTCATATTTGTCTCAGATTTCATCTGGGCTATTTTTACCTGCAGAGGCTGTATCCCCGAGGCAATGAGGTCACTTATCATCCGAACCTGCGCACGTTTCTTGGGGTCTGCAGGAAGAAGCGGAGTCCCTGGCCTGGTCTCATCGATGTACTGAATGACTGCCAACTGAATGGCCAAAGCATAATCAGTTATCATTATCATCCTTTCAAAAGGTGATGTCTTTACACTTACAGATTGAGAAATTGTCATGCCATCAATTTCAACTGCAGGCACTTGCTGCATTGGGTTAAGTTCCTTGTACTGTGCTGTATACTATGAAAAACAATAGGAAACAACATTATTATGGTAGTTACTATACATTTAATATCAAGAATTATGAGTAGGCTACTGTACTCTACCTGCTGACCACCATCCTTGATCAGATTAACTGGAACTTGATCATATTCAATGCCTTTAAGTGCAAATGCTAAGGAAAAAAGTATTAATAATTAAGCTGTTAATGAAAAACATGAGGCTATTCCAAAGTACAGGAGGAAAGATTGACTTACCAATGCGAACCCTCCAGGAACAGGAACTTCTGAAGTATCCATGAAGAATAGGCTGAAACAAAACACAACAGATCAGCTGAATGTTGGTCAAGTCAACCCAAAAAGATGTATGTTTCATATAGAACCTTGCTTGAAGTTGCCATGTCCTAAATTTCTTTGAACAACAACAGAATAACTTTTGGTTGCCTGCTTCTACTCTGTAGCAGCCAATAGGATGTGCTCCTAAAATCCCTCCTACATAGTACTCTTCGGTCCATGACTAAGCATCTTTGCCATCTGGTTCACATTAGAAGAAGGTCCTAGCATTGCTTAAACATGAAATGATAGTGTGAATTGTACCTTAGCTAAGTGCACAAAGGAGAGGCGCATTGCTTTGGACTTGCGTGCTTAGCGTTGTGGAGTTTATCAAGACGATGATTCATTTGTGTCGTCTTTGTCGTCTTGCAACAAATATATTTATATCCAGGTGATCTTTAGGGCAAATTAAATTACTATTAGTTGCTAAATTGCTTTTACCTCAGCCGCTATAGCTTCTGGTTACATAATGGCTAAGGTTACTGCCAATAGAGATTTTATCCAATCAAAATTCAGATTTTTACAAATAAGGCGGGACAATACGAACATGTGCGCCAAACTGTGGTCCATCATTGGTGGGTGTGATCTCCGTTAGCCAATGAACAACCCCAGATTCATGAAAGCCCGCCCACAAGTAGTAGTTTTCTGCACCGAGGAAAGACCGGAGCTGTGCTCTCTGCTGCTGCCTGGAGTCCTGCCCCTGGAGTTCAAAATACAATAATTTCCACCATGGCCTCCACAGCTTTAAGAACAGTGTTAAAGACAAAGGTAAGGTCAAGTGAATTAATGCATCAGGTGTGTTACATTGTTGCAGACAAGACAGTATTATGTGATGCAGGGATTTGGTTGAGCCCAGGCTCTTGAGGGGGAAAAAAAAAGTTAAATCACTTTTATCTTTGATTACAAGATACAATATACTACAAGAAGTTCATCTCCATTCAAACATTATGTATAGAAATATCAATTATACTGACATAATTCCTAAAAAAAAAAAAAAAGGAACCCTTCTTAAAAGTTGACTTTGCCCTCTCTAGCCATGGCTTCTTGGGGTTTATTATTAATCTTGTGGCACAGCTGGTTTAAACTAGAAATTACGTTTACAATTCATTCTTTAATATTGTTCATAGGCCATGTGCAAATCCACTTGTTCTTGTTTTACAGATATCACTTAAAACTGGACGCATGTGTTATTCCTCCTCAGTAGTAAGTTTACATAAATTAGGATAGACCTAGCTGTTGTTTCACACCACACAAAATGTTACTAATAACATTAATGTTAGTAATGTTAGTAATGTTACACATTACTTAATATATTTTTTTTCTAACACCACAGCCACCTGTTAAGCTTTTCATAGATGGGAAATTTATTGATTCAAAGACCTCCGAATGGCTAGATGTCCACAATCCTGTAAGTATAAACCACAAATATAGCTATAAGTGTCATTATGAAACAATATCACTCACTCAGTGTCAGGAGGTTACTTAACCTGTTAAATTTGCCCTTTGACACACGGTGCTCTGTGGTTGATGATTAGGATAAATTTGTTACTTTTCCTTATCTTTTACAAATGAGGCCACAAATGAGGTGATTGCTCGTGTCCCTAAAACCACACAAGAGGAAATGTTAGCAGCGGTAGATTCCTGCTCCAGAGCCTTTCACACTTGGTCTGAAACCTCCATCTTGGCCAGACAGCAGGTGTTTCTGCGATATCAGCAGCTTATCAAGGATAACATTGTAAGTCAAAGGATCTTGAAGTAGTTCCCACAATCCACTTGTTTAATATAATTTGTACAATTTCAGAAAGAACTTGCAAAGAACATCACATTTGAGCAGGGCAAAACTCTGGCAGATGCAGAGGGCGATGTATTTAGAGGATTGCGTAAGTTTCTGATAATAATTTATTTGAATAAGTACTGTTTTTTGTTCTATTTATGCAGTTGCAATGGCTGTTTAACTACCATACAAAATCCACATATTGTATAAGAATTGCAGTTACAATGTCAGAATATCAAAATGTGTATTCAAGGTTACGATGTTATTTAGGTGCTTTATACTTGTATCTCTGTACATTTCAGAGGTTGTGGAGCATGCCTGCAGCATCACCTCTTTGATGCTGGGTGAGACTCTCCCTTCCATCACTAAAGACATGGACACTTATACCTATCGCCTGCCCCTTGGAGTATGTGCTGGCATTGCCCCTTTCAACTTCCCTGCCATGATTCCTCTTTGGATGTTCCCTATGGGGATGGTGTGTGGTAACACATATCTCCTGAAGCCATCTGAGCGGGTCCCATCTTGTGCTATGCTGCTAGCCAAAATGTTACAGGATGCTGGTGCTCCAGATGGGACACTTAATATTATCCATGGCCAACATGATAGTAGGCACGCATGTACATTTCATAGTTTTCTGTTATGTGACAGCCACGTACAAACATATTGTTTCTCCCCAGCTGTAAACTTCATCTGTGACCATCCTGCTATTAAAGCAATCAGCTTTGTTGGCTCAAATCAAGCTGGGGAATATATTTATGAAAGGGGATCCAAAAATGGAAAGAGAGTCCAGTCCAACATGGTGAGTCCTCCAACATAGACCATTCTTGGTTACTTCTTGTCTTGTACAGCAGGTGGCAGCATTGTTCAACAGATGCTTGTGATGTGTGCCTACCTCTGCTTATACCTCTGTGGTCTGTAAGACAGCTTGCAACATTGAAATACTGGTTGCAAAAAAGTTCTATTTATTCACTATTATTAAATCAAATGCCTCAAGGTTTACAACCGCTGTATGTTTGTTCTAGGGAGCAAAGAACCATGGTGTGGTGATGCCAGATGCAAACAAGGAGAACACTCTGAATCAACTGGTGGGTGCTGCGTTTGGTGCAGCCGGACAGCGCTGCATGGCCTTGTCCACAGCCATCCTGGTGGGAGAAGCCCAGAGCTGGTTGCCAGAGTTGGTGGAGCGAGCAAAGGCTCTGCGTGTGAGCGCAGGTAATGCACCTGCACATGAGTATTTTCTCCTTAGTCACGCAACATCTCCAGGGTCATGGTTGTTGTCATGTGGGGGCCACCCATACTGCCATGACCACACCTTCTGCCCCTTGCGTGATTCTAACTTCTCTTTGGTCTCGGCTGGTATATAGCTCTTGATGAGCCAGCCATGCTGCACATTTGTGGCCACATCTGTAGCAAGGGCCTAGTGGCTTAGGATATCAGATCCTCTGAAAAAGAAAGTTCATGTGTGATAAATTGGAGTACGTCTCACCATTTGCTGTGATGTGGACTTGAATTAGTGTCACATACAGGAAACCTATAAGTATGCATTTTGAAGGAGTGGCTGTGGGTGCCCCTCATCCTGTGTCTGTGGAAAGTGCATTTTTTGAATGTCAGTGCCGTGATATGTGCTCACATCATGCTAGAGCTATTCTGTGTAACCTTATAGCTGGTTGTTTTGTGGGGCCGTACCAGGAGATCAGCCTGGTGCAGATGTGGGGCCCTTGATTTCTCCCCAGGCCAAGGCCAGAGTATGCAGTCTGATTCAGAGCGGCGTGGATGAGGGAGCTCAGGTTCTCTTGGACGGCCGAGACGTCAAGGTCAAGGGTTATGAGAATGGCAATTTTGTGGGACCAACCATTATAGGCAATGTCACAGTATGTGGATCTATGCCTCTATCTAAACAAGAAAATGATAATGATAAGAAAGACTTTTAAACTGCTAGTTACAATGTTGACTTCTCTATTCCCACAGCCCAAGATGAAGTGTTACACAGAGGAGATCTTTGGCCCAGTTCTGGTTGTTCTTGAGGCAGAGACTCTGGACGATGCCATCAAAATGGTCAACGAGAATCCCTATGGCAACGGGACGGCTATTTTCACTACAAATGGTGCCACTGCACGCAAATACACTCACGAGGTGGACGTGGGCCAGGTGAGCGTCTCTAGACTCCAAATGTGTTTTGGTAGAAAGGAGACATTCACATCCCTCTGTCATGTCAATACAGCATACCAAACAGGGAACACCTTAGTCAGAAAACTTTCTTTACAAATATTATTTTTCTTGGCTATGCTAATCTGTTTGCCCCTAACCCAAAATACACATATTGGCTGAACTCTTCCCTCCACTTCTCTAGAAATAGGAATGGCAAATACCTGTGCCTTTATGAAAAAATAGAAGTACACAGTTTTCCAGTTAGTAATCGAGGAGGGAAACTCGTAATTAAACCTCAAAAGGGATTCCTCAGGTTTGCTCACCGTTGTGTATAAATACAGCCATCCCTGACCCTGTTTGTTTGCCTGTGGCATTGAGCTATGCACTGTTTGCTGTTCACATGGCCGAACTCTACACCGACTATGTGCTGTTTTCTCCAATCCTGGCTGCAATAAACATCAACTTTCCTTTTTCTTTTTTTCCCACACCTAGCCAAAAGCCCTCATTGTGTCCAACCGTACTCTCATCATTTCAAACATTCAAAACCCAACAATGCCATTTTCTCGTTGCCATCATAACACAATGTTTATTTAGCTTTTCATAAGCACATGTTGTGCTTTCAGAAGGGTAAATATATGCCGCCAGTTTAGTTTTGTTTTGATATCATGTGACCTTGTTTTCTCTTTTTCAACTGTACTTATGTACCGCATCTTTCATGCGCATCATCATAGCAATTAAGCATCCACAAATGTTTCATGTTACATGCAT
Organism: Scartelaos histophorus; assembly: GCA_000787155.1. Taxonomy (NCBI): domain Eukaryota; kingdom Metazoa; phylum Chordata; class Actinopteri; order Gobiiformes; family Gobiidae; genus Scartelaos; species Scartelaos histophorus. Next base: position 2,459 of record KN501008.1, on the reverse strand, counting down.
TTTTGAAAATGGGTAAACTTCTGTCATGCAGGTTGGAGTGAACGTGCCGATCCCTGTTCCACTGCCCATGTTTTCCTTCACTGGCTCAAGGGGATCCTTCAGAGGAGACATGAACTTTTATGGAAAGCAAGTAAGACCTACATTTTACAAACTGTGACTAGATGACTAGAATCTTTATGTGTGTACTGCTGCTTTCATAGTATTACTGGTTAAATTCACTTTCATGTGTCTCAAGGGAATCCAGTTCTACACACAGATCAAAACTGTCACTTCACAATGGAAAGCTGAAGATGCTACACTCAAAAGTCCAGCTGTTACCATGCCAACAATGGGACGCTAATGCCATGCAAAAGGTGTTTTGAAACCATCTTTTATATGGTCCTCACATACTGATTTAACATCACTATGTTGATTGGATAGCAGAACAAGAATTCAAATTATTTAAGAAGTTTTGTAAAATAAATCCCTAGTCCTTAATCGGATAATACAGAATACTATGTTACTATATGTTACATAATGTATTTACAAAACATTTGAATTTTACATAACAGCTGTGTAGAATTGTATTTCTATTAATTTAATAAAACAGGACATTTCTCCAACTTCTTGCTTCAAAATCATCTTTATTGGTAAAACAACAGAACAATCCAGACTGTGAGCTCCAGAGGTCAGGCTGGGTGTATATGGGGCAAGCAGCTGGGGTTGGAGGGGAGAGTGGATGTGGGCTCCTGGGTGGGGAAGGTGGGGGGCCCCTCTTTCATTCTGAAAGACAAAGTCATTATTTTATAACTCTAATAAATCACACTTTTGCAGGTTCCTACAGCCAATAATTTTCAGCTCTGCATGGAATGTGGGACCAATAAATCTCTGTAGACTTCATAATTGCAAGTATGAGGTAAAACTTTTATTCTATTACATTCCTTCAGTTTTTACCCGGCAGCGTCACTGTCACAAAGGTTCTTCTCTGGAGGGGCAGACAAAGCGATATTATTGCTGTTTTTTCTGTCAAGAAAACCCAGAGTTGCATTAAATGCAAAGCTGATATTAAAAAGTCCTGTGTGGCACCCTAGAGCCCTTTCACTTGTTCCTGCTTCTGTTCTGGAGAAGGGGTAACTCTGGGTCAGCACAACACACTTGGGTTTACTGTAGTTTCAAGCAGCTAACTGTCTTTACTTGCCAAGTGTTCTGCTGCACTAGTAGGTGCCAGACCACTGCCAACATGAATATACATCTCCTCCTGTCTGCCATTGGCCCATACCAACTCCTGCACACTCCTTTTTGAAAATCATGTTACCAGCTGCTCAGTGACCACAAGTGTTCAAAGAATAAAATCCACCCGAGGGCACGTGAAGAGGGCCCAATCGCCTGAAAGCAAATGGACGTGACCAGATGTTTGTTTCCAAGCACACGACTCTGTGGCTGGGCCTATTTTTACTATTGTGCCCAGACTCTTTCTTCATTCTTTTTAAGCAGCTGGATGGAAAAGAAAATTGGTTAAAGCCTAACTGATGTTTTATGGTATCCTCTTCTCAGAGAAAATGTCTGTTTAAAACATTAAAAGAGGGAGGAGTCAGCAGAAGTTCAGTTGGAGCTATTCTGTGGCATCACAACATTTGTTTTTTCAAAGATAAATGATCTCAAAGTAGTTTACACAGCATTATCGCCTGTGAAGTCATTGGATGACTTGTGCTCTAGCAAACTGACAAACAATACTGTCTTCTCATTACCTTTCAGCCTGTCCATTCATTTTTGCAAAAAGGTGCCTCAAGACGTGTTCTTTTTGCTCCCAAGTAAGATCGGAGATTTCTACTTTACTGCCAGCCTGGTGAGTCCTAAACAGACACAGAAAAGTTCAATTATGATAAAGTGCTACCTCACACATAAATAATGGGGACCCACCACTTAGCAGCCGCTTCCATGTCTGAGTAGACAGAGTTGGTACTGTGTGGGATTTTGTGAAAATTGCGAATAGGTGGAAACTTAATTTTCCCCCTATTGGCTTCCTTGAGTGTCCATCCATAAGCCTGTAGTGCATCCTTTTTGTATTTGGATCTGCTGACCACGACCTCCTGCTTAACCTCTGCCAAAGCTTCATGAAAGAACCTCTCTAGCTCTGTCCTCTGCTCCACAATCACTGCTGCCAGCCTCTTGATATGGGACAGCTCCTTATCGCGCATGCCAAGTACCTTCTGCAGTTTGTTCAGCTCCACCTGGCCAGCTTCAGAAGACACCAACATTTGCTTCTGCTTCTCTTCTTCCTGCTTCAATTGGAATTCCTTTTGCTTCAGAGTCTCCTCAAGTGACGCAACTTTGGACTGGAGCTGAGACAGCTCTTCTTGTTGAACTGAGATTTGGGCAGCATTCTTCTTCATTATACCATCGTATGTCTTCTACAAAAATATAAAATATGCAGTGTATTAAACAGAGGGCACAAATTATTATTATATTATATATATTAT
>KN501004.1:28872-45875 GCA_000787155.1 Scartelaos histophorus | reverse complement strand
TCATCTCCGCATCTTACCCCCTGCCACCTCTCATCAAATCCTCCTTTACTTCCTATGCAGACCCCCACTCCAATCACCGCGGTTCTCTGCAGCAGTCCCGACGGTGGCGCTTAGGTCCACCCCTGGATCTTATTGCACCTACTCAACCTCAGAAAAAAGGCAGAAGATTGGCAGCTGGAATTATTGTTATCGATATTGACACATATTAACGCTAAAAGCTTTTCGACTCATCATAATATTGAAACGCATGTGCCGAGGCAATGCATGAAAGAACGGGCTGCGATTGGCTCTTTAAAACCTGTGTGTGGGTGCACTAGGAGGTGAGTTATTATTCGTGGTGTGCTGCAGAGATTCAATCCTGGTTGAAAAGATCAAACAAAGACCAGAGGATGCACATACACAGGGGAAGTTCTTATACCTTGGGCGGACATCACATTCATTTCCCGGAGACTGACCCTAAGATTAACCAAACGCTCTTCACCTAAATTAAGCAATATCTTAACTTCAAACCACGTCGTTGATCTAGAATAGAAGGATTTACCTCACGGGGGGACCTGTCGTACGGTTAAAAGGTTCCCATGAAGCGAGTATATAGATTTACAGTCCCCACGATGTTTTGAATACTCGGCCGCACACCCGCGCACACAATCTCCTGCTGTCTTTTCATATCCCCCGCTCGTGTTGTGCAGTTGCATCACGTCTAGCCCCTGTCCACAGAGACGAGATAGAGCGGCTCGCTGCTTTCTATCTGCACCAGGTTATTAGAGGCACGCAATTAGGCCCTACGCAGGATAAATATGCCTGTTTGTGTGTTAGTGTGTAAGCGTGTGTGTGTGTTTGTGCGTGCGTGCGTGTGTGTGTGTGTGTGTGTGTGTCTATTTGAGGTTGTCAGGAGGTCAGAGCACCAGCAGGAGAAAGACAATATGGGATGCATAATAGAAAATAATAATAGAAATAATACAAAAACGAGTAATTCTTAATATTGAATTTAACCATATTATTTTGTATTATTCTTGGTTTCATCATGGAGTTTTCATGGCTTCAGCGAGTCCATTGCAGTCTTTTCTTGCAATCTTCTGATGTAGTCGTTTCTCCGCACTAGAGTAGCGAGGACTTGAAGGCTTGAGGTTGTGCGGATGGATTCCTCATTGTCTTTGTACATATTTCATGTCAGCGCGGCGCGTGTCAGAGCGCACGGCTAAAGGGGGGAGGGGTCGGCTCCGGTGCCGTCCTTCCTGGAGGGAGAGAGTCGGCCCCGCGGGGTGCATGAATGGGGGGCTGCCGAGCTTCGCAGCCAATCAGTCGTACTATGCTCAGACAGCCGTCCTCTGCCACCACGGCAACAGCCTCAGCATCGCGGTAACAAGTAACACTGATGATGTGCGGGACGACCATATGCAGCAGCTCCATCCAGCAGGATCAGAAAGGCCTTTATTTAGGTGACGTCACAGGAGAGGCTTCAAATATAATGTACAGTGGTTGTTTTTTTAAATAAAGACATGGAAATCACTGCAATTGTTTATTATTTATGGGTTTGTTTGATTATTTATTTAGCTTGTAAACTTACATTTCATATATTTTAAGTTCTTGCCCTGCTCACTTTGTTATAGGTCCAATATTTGATGCGGAACTGCTTAATCCCTGTTTTCGTTTTTTTTGTTGTTCTTGTTGTTCTTGTTGTTTTGACCATTTCTGCTCTGTTTCTAGTTTTCCAAAATGTAATAAGTGGCTGAATAGGAAGAAAAAAAAAGAATTATGTGAAGGTTATTATTTTTCATTTCTTTTCATCAGCGCCATCTGCAATCTCTTCAGCTCACAAATCCTTTTCTCTTTACCTCATATGTATGCAAATAAGGCATCCTATGCAAATGAGACAGGTACAGAGAGAGGAGGAAGAGGTGGGAGAAGGTGAGCAGGACAAATGGTGGACCACAACCCCTCCAAATTTGGTAAAAGTGGCAATTTGTAATCTCAAATCACTCAATGATGTTTCTTAAATCTGAAGATCTAGATGGATAAGTTAGTACTTGTGGCATTTCTTATGAGTGTGAAGGTTTTAGGGAGTATAATGACATTTCAGATATTGTGCGTAGCCTCTGCTGTGGGCCAGCTGTTGGTACATGACGTGTGCTAATGTCCTAAACCCCGCTGCTTTTGTTGCTAAGACGATATGGCTTGTTGTCCCTCCTCCATATGCATTTGTTTTCTCTTCACCAAAAAGGATCAACATCTTGGAAGGGATATTTCCATCAGTCTCTCTCCTCCACCATCTGCCATTGTGAGAAACTTTTTTTGATTTTGTTTTTCCCTTTGCGGCTCTGTTTTCTCGCACAAAATAGCTCAGCATAATGTCAAATGTCCTTTCTTATTCAACTAGGGCAAAATTGTCCATGTTAAGGTTGATCAGATGCGTTTTCTCACTAGTTAGCGATCCATAGCTTTTCTTCTGCAGTTTGGCAGTTTCTGTGGCCAGAATGAAGATGGGCGGTGTATGTGTAACATGGCAAAGACAAACTGAATATGGTTTGGTTTCTATGGTTGCACAGAGCTTCACTGATGTTCTCTGTTAATGAAAACAAATATTCACCCTAATTCTGACCAAAATGTCCAAACACTGTATCGACAGATCATTCATTATATGAAAGGGGGGGTCAGTATTTATCATGTGGACAAAAATGTTTGCACTAATGAGACATTTTTGGAACTACAATAACATTTAGGTCATTACAGATGCAAATTAAGTGCTAAAGTGTTTCATGCTGCTGTTGCGGCTCATGATTTTATGTAACAATATTATAGATTTTGAACAGTTTTGTGCTTTCGAGTTATTGTGTTAGTGGCATAAATTAGTTTCAGCATTATTGTTTATCATTTATATTTACTTCTTTAACATGCCACACTTCAAAACGTGTTATCGTGACAGGCCTATGGATACTGGAATATAGTATTCATGTACAGTGGTAACATTACATCTGTCATGTGATAAACCTTTAATGTTAGATCAGTTATCAGCTTATGTGTCTGCTGTGGTTTTGTGTGGTAGCAAAACAAAGCACCCCTGCACAAAATGAACTTTTGACTTTCTGACCTCAGCAATGCGAAAATGAAAGCAACATATGTGCTCCCATCTTTAAACACACTTTAAACACAGTGCCATGATCAGGATTATAACTCGCAGATTTCAATCACAGATCCCCAAATGACACATTGCATGTCTGAAGCACTTTTCCTTTCACACTTCCTTTCCAAAGGCTGCCTTCTTCCTCTGCCTATTCACTCCCTGTGCCCCTGTGGCTGCAGTAGGGATGAAGTCATGCTCTCACTCCTCTCTGGCTGTGCTCACCCCGGCTCACCACCTCTCTCTCCCACCCCCTGTTTCTCTTACACCTCTCTCTCTTTCTCTCTCTGTCCCACCTCTCTCTCTCTCTCTCTCTCACACACACACCTCACACACCCCTCTCTCGAGCTCTCTTTCTCTCTCCCCTTCACAACACAACAACCATGTGCCAGTGCCAGTGCCCCTCCCTGCACACCTCTGTCTAGTCACGCATGGTGGTCAGTGCTCTCTGTGCCAGCCTTCCATGACGGGCACCTCCACCATTGTGCTGCCCCCCGCTGAGCTCCATCACCAGTACAACACACTGTGGAGACTATTCGGTGGTGACTATCCGTGTGTTGTCTGGAAGCAGTTTCTCTTTTGTTTAAGATTATAACGTCATAGAACAGACGACAGAACGTTGCTAAACCTAGCTCAGGTTTACATAAAAAGTCCCCGTTGCGAGGCCCAGGCTAAAAATACGTACTTTCCTGCTATTTGAGGGCTGTTAAGATTCACCACAAAGCGTATGCCTGTTCCCTCATCCAGCATTAGCACTGCAGTATTTACTCAATAATTTCATTCAGGGATATGGAGCAGCAGTAACAGCAGTTAATCTGCAGAATGGGGCCACCGTGATGGCTAATTCAGTTTATGTCCTTCAGCAATCATCGCTTGCGTGTGCTGCAAGATGACGATTTTCCCAGAACAATTGACTAACATCTGCGACATAGAAAGACTTATACTTAAATAATGGACTTTATAGAATAGCATTAGTACATATATGGGCTTCTTTACCGCCAACATTCATACGTTTTTAGCGTTTCAAGCTCAGATCGACACGACTGAGAAATATGACCTATTCCTTGACATTTGTCCTCACTGCTGTAATGATAATAATGGGCCAGATTTATGTTGGGTTTTATAAGCTTGACAAGCTTCTCAAAGTGCTACAGAAGTCCATTATTCATTCTCTCCCCTCTGATAATAATCTCCTTCTGTAGCCACAGCCGCCCTAGGGATGACTGACAGAAATCTGGTTGCCAGTCTGTGCCAATGGCCGTCTGATCCCATTGTAAAAGTAACTGTAGATTATTTTGCCCAAGGACGGGATTCCAGCAAGAACAAGCGACGAACCGTCAACCCTCCAGTTCCATGATGACTGCTGCAGCACATAACACATTATATTATATAGTGTAATTGATTAACATTGGCTTGACTGACCAGAAGTAGTGTAGACGTCTAAAAGTGAAAATGCATTTGACCAGTCGGGTGACATATGACCTCTAGCGGCTGTCACGTGATCAGCGCAATTTGGCTCCACATTGTGCTATACAGATTGATTAGCCACACGCACTCACTTTTTTACGGACGCAATGAGGCAGGTTAGAAAATGGAGGTGATTATAATTGGTTTTCCATGATTGACAATGGGACGCGCGCACAGACTGCCGCGTTGTGCTGTGATGCCCTCTGCTGCATGGCACAAAATGGCGGCATGTGTCCTACCAGAGGTTGTGTGAGAGCCAGAGATGGGAATGAGGCCAGACAGCAGAGGACTTGGCATCTACTTGTGTTTGTGTGTGCGAGCGAGATAACATTCAGGTGTGAGGGGAGAACACAGTAGCTCCACCCAGCGCCCCATTTGGATCAAAATATAATGGCTCATATACACACACAATAACTCTGTATAGAATAGTGTCAGACGCACTATAGTTGAAAGCGCTGTGGTTTTGTTGAGTTTGCCATGACTTTGCACTGTCGTTTAGTCTAGAGGGACTTTCTTATTTATCCGTCTTAAGATTTTAGATTATATTTTTGCCTTACACTATTCTTTTATCCTTGCTTGGCACTTTCACAAAGAGTTACACAGCTGGAGCACTGTAATAAACATGTATATACTAAACAAGAACAACATTTAAGAGATCAGTTCAAATCCAGAAGGGACCAGAAGCGGAGAATAAAGGGTGAAATTTCTCTTAAATTGTAACTTGAAACAATCCAGCTAATAATTTGTAGTGTGTCAAATGCGTAAATTCTCGTATCAGAACAAAATTTATAACTTCTTGTTCCTGAGATAAGAAAATGTGCTTCAATTGTTGATTCTGCTCCACTTTTCTTTTTAAGTTTTGTCAATTTGTGTGGTTCTGGCCGATCAGGCAAATATGCAAATATGCAAATATGTGGAACGTTCTAGCCAGATCACCGTGGCAACAAACCTTTCTCCAGAAAAGCTCCGCAGCGCATCTTTAACGGTAGAAGAAAAAGGAAAAAGTGAAGCGTGACCTTCCATCCTTGTCATTGCAGAGCTGAGTTGTGTGGCAGGTAATTTGGGAAGTATTTCAGATTAAAGTTTAATTAGTGAGCCAGGAGTCATTTGGGTCTCAGTTGGAGGGAGTAGCTCAGTCCCTCGCTCGGGCGCTCGTCACTTGGGGAAAAGTTCTAAGTGGAAATTTCAGGTTTTTTTCTTTTTTTTTTCATCAAGCAGGAACAAATGAGGGACCAGCACTTCCTACTCACCCGTCTGCATTCTTCACCCTACCTCAGTTTGACACTAGTTTTGGCGTTTTCTTGCCTCTCCCAGCTGCCACCTTTCCACACTCACACTTTGATGGTTTCTAGCCTCACATATTTCATCGCTCCATCACACTGCGCACACACACAAACACAAATTGCAAGGACGTCTTAACACATCGTCACTTCCATTACTAAGAACATTGATTTAGTTCAATTTTATTATGGTGCGGTTCTCTTACTGCAAGAAACTACTTTTGAAAATCATTGTCAGAATTGAAATATGGCTCAATAACCAACTTTTTCCATTCAGACTTCAGTTCCAAAAACCTAGATACTCCTAGATATTTGTTCCACGTGACATCTCAGACACGTGCACACTTCCGCTTATCTGTTTTCACTATTGGCGCAGTGTAATTTCACCGAATCGATGGGCGACGTATTTTCCTCTCTGTTCTTCTGCGTTAGTCAGTGTAGTCGATTTGAGCGGCTCCTCTCTCCTCTGCTGCTCTACCCGTGCCCTCCATCAAACAGCTTTACCTCTCGTCCTACAGCTTTTCACATCTTCAGGCTCTCATTGATCTTCGAGCTCAAGACAGCGGGTCGCTCTGATTGGAGCTAATAATATTTGTGTCTAAAATAGTGCGTAGTGCTTCTCGTTTTGAACCCGTAGAGTCTTAGCATCGAAGCAACCTGTTTATTGCTGATCGCCTTTACCTAAATCACCTCTCTATTGTCTAATTTTGGTGTGCAGACTAAATTTTATGGCACTGTGACTCATGTTTTCACTCTTATTTGCTACTGAGTTCATTTTCTTATTTAGAAATATACCGTAATATATTTGTCAATTCAAAAGCCTTACATTTTGACCTTTTAAAAGCTAATTTAAAGCAGAGTTTGTATACAGGCTCTTCTGACTCCTTCTGAACCTGCTCCCTTTGATTTACATTGGAATATTGTGGCCCCTCTCTCTGTAAGTGCTGCTGCGAGCCTCGTCGTTTTGATCTTAAAATGTTCATATTCATATTCTGATGTTTTTTTCATTATTTCATCCATCAGAAAAGTCCTATTCGTAATATAGAGCAAGCTCCAACTTTACTTCTACAACCGCTAGCTTCATTTGAGTGGTGCTGAATGTTATGGGTGACGTCACATTTCACTTTTTTATTCAGTCTATAAAATACCTGAAACCTCACCCAGTGGCGTCACCTGCTTATCGTCATGGAAATAGAGACGTTAATGTTAAACTGTGGAACATCCCATTTCCATCGAAGCCACAAGTGTCAGACTCTCCATCAGAAAGGTTGTGTAGTGCACCTTTAAATCCCTCTCAGTGACAATATCTTTGCTCTCTCTCTGCTATCACCATCCTGTCTTAAACTATGCATATTCTGTACTTAAAAATTCCATCATTCTTGTTACGTCTTTCAAGTTCAGTGTGCCAGACTACAGACCACCTACCCTGCGCTTACCAAGGACAAGGTCAACCCCCTTCCACATAAAAGTAGCTACGGAGCAACAATATGTGTCCAACGTAGAGGACAAAGAAGAAGGGCACAGTGAAAAACCCGAGCATCAAGACGACTGCTCTGACGCGGCATGATCAATTAGCCCAAGTGGAGTGGCACAAAGAGGGAGCAGGTGCACATCAGTGTGTGCTGGGCTGCTGCACGCGTGAGCCAATCTTGCACATGTGCGTATGTGTAAATGAGTAAGGGGACACGCCACAGACCACCAGCAGGGATGTCTCTGTAAAACCTGCCCAGACACCTCTCCCTGTGCTTCACTCCGGCGCTTCACCTTATTACCAGGAAATAGTCTAAACCAAAGTGGGTCAGCGCATACAATGAGCCATTTCACATGTGTTTTTTTTCCCCTCCTTTGTCAAATACGGCATCTTTGTTTTTTAGCCTTTCTCGCTTGCATCTGGTTTTGAAATAGGTTTGGGAGAATTGGATTTCACCCCGCAGTGTAAATGAGAGCATACCGGGGATACTCTCTTGTGATTGAAGCAGTTAAGTCTTCTACTATTCCCCTTCTTCCTCCTGCGTCGCTTTCTTTTTGTGTGCGCCACAGACTGCCATGCTGGTTCTTTGGTGGATTCTGAGAGAATACCAAGTAGTTCTGCGGACCACTTTACAGGACCCTCTTTTCCCTTTTGTACTTAAAAGAGAGAGAGATAAGGAGAAAACTGTGTGTGGCAAAGCTGAGATTATCAATACTAAACTTGGGTCACCTTCATCGCTGTCAAACTAGTTAGATCATCTATAATATATTATTCACAAGACAAAAATACTGCTCCAATCTTGTACTGTAATGTTATTTTGAACGTAGGAGATTCATATTTCTTTGATCTGCAGTAAGGTAAGGTGGCAGTACAAGTCAGATCTCTATGTTCGTTTTTGTAAAGTTGTATTTTTGTTACAATTTTGTTTCTCACTCCTTTGCTACCAACCAGGTGTAGTCCTTCAAAGGGCAGTGCGTAACCACTCTGTTTAGGTGGACAGGCAGACAGAAAAGAGAAAGAATAGATAAAGAATGAGCATTTTGGATGGGCTAGAAAGATTTTTGAAGAATATGCAGATTTCTTGGTGCATAAAATAATAACACTGCACTCATTATAGATTTAAGTGTGTCAACAAAGCACTAGAATAATTTGATAATAAGCTAAGTGAGCCTAAGTCTAAAATACCATACCCTCCAACTATTATATGGTCATTGCATATATCTTCTGTATCCTTCTTACGGTTTAAACTACAGTTTCAAAATCCGTCCAACCACATATAGTCTCCCTACAGCCTCTTACTGACCTGCATTCGTTTCAGTGTTGCTGTGTTGGTACTTAGAGGCCAGTCTAGAGTGTCATCTCCATTAGTGATGAAATAGACGGCCAAGACGGTAAATGCCGATGAGTCATCTGCCGCCCCAGAGACGGCACTGATGCCTCTCACACGTGGAAGGAAAATGCTGGTTTAAACTGGATTTTCATATGCTTTTTGTTTTAGCCTTGAAGTCACAAATTGAAGTGAATTTACTTGCACAAAACCTCTTTTAACATCACGTCTTATGCTTCATTAATTTTATGTCATTTTATTTATTTAATTTTCGTTGGAAAAACAGGGCATAGATTGATTGAATGAGGATGTTTAATGAGTAATGGAAAAGTTGATTGAGGAGTAAAGCGCAGTTCAGTTAAATTATTCCTTGTCCTCGACAATGGCCAGCAAGTTACATGGCAAACACAAGCATGCAGAGAATGACAAACCAATACATAAATATGTACAATACATTTAGCAGTATTTGTGGCATTACACATCCATGTGCAGAGATCACCCTTTTGGCCCCAACGTACTGTACCTCTTTGTGAATATTGAAGGTCTTGGAGGTTATTTACAAATCTGTGCTTCTGCAGCTCCCTTCTATCTGGAAGCACAAGTGCTGGACCTCTACACACTACGTCTTCTCCGATAATCTATGTGACTGGTCACTGCTGACCCTGCATGACCTCCAGCTGTGTGTCATGACAACGGGACAGTGACAAATGTCAAGGCCGATATTGGCTTCCTCCATCTCGTCTGTCTCTCTCCCAGATAAGAACCCACCCACACAGACTGTTGTGGAGGAGCAGACATGGCCGTCTCTCCACTGTCTTGTGGAGGCCGCTGAAAAAAGCACAAGAGTCAGGGATAGTAGTGTGTATAATTAGTGCCACTGTGAAGCTGAGGCATGTTAGAACTGGGTGTGTTCACTACTGGGCGCTTACTGTTCAGGAAAAAGGGCTTCTCAATACATTATATCATTAGCAAGAACATAGTTGTATCATCGGAACAGAGATTGAAATGATCAATCTCAAAGATTGAAATGATCAGTCCGATCGGATGATGAAAACATCATTCTGTCCCATGAAAAGCGTATGGTGTTTCCAAGTATTGTCAAGCATAGGGCAATTATCTATATGGACTTTTTAGAAAATGTTGACGTGGAGATTGCGGGGTGTTATTTTAAGATGTGTTTTTAGGTTGAGTTGATGGTGTTTCCTTCCTCTGGAGATGGTGTGGTATGATTGGGTTTTGTGTATGCGCAATGGGGCTGTTCCTTTGCATGCATAATTAACCAGGACAACTGGGGAGGTAAACACGAGGAGACGCTCCAATCACGTCTGCATGTGTGTTTATTTGTGTCACAGAGAAGACGGGGCTCAGGGACAGATTTGAAGCAAAAAATGCTATAGCGATGGGGAATCACAACACTCCTTTTATGTGTGTGTGTGTTTGGGTGTCGAGAGGGCAGATAAATCCCATCTCAAGCTCGCTCTGAAGATGATGCGATGAAAGTTAGGGAGAGCGGATGAAAAACGAATGTAGGGCCAATGTAACCAGTCACATCTCGGCGAATTAAGAAGCATGCAGCGGAACAATCAGATTCAGCTCCCTTCTCTCACTCCTGTATACCACCATTTCACCACCATTTTGGTCCACTCCTGCACAGTACTTTTAGTGTAACATTTATACTTATACTTATTTTTTTTTTTAAATAGCACTTTTGGGATGACACAATTGTCCTTCAGTAGACACTTTTTGATTTACAAATTAGTGAAGAATAATGCTGCTCTTTGTTTTACCAATCAAAATGTAAAATAGAAAAATATCAAGATACAGATCCAGCCAGGTATTTGTTAAAAGCATGGTGTTTCCCATTTGTATGTCCGACTTATGCGACCACAGTATCTTATATTTCCCAAGAGCTATGGTTGCAAAGCCCACTCAGTAAATCATCCATCCTCTTGTCTTCTGGCGCCACCTCCTCTTTAAACATATATATCTTTTTTCTTTCTTTCTTTCTTGCTTTCAATCCTGTTCTCACATTTGAGCAAGAGTATGAATTAGGTAGGAAAGGAAAAGGCAAATAGCGAGCAGTATGTGTAGATTATTCTTCCAAAATGAATGCTTATGGTATGTCTTCTAAACAGACAGAGAACTGCATGCCGAATACGCAAATGAAAAGAAGAAGAAGAAGAAATTGTAATGTCGATACCATGAAATTTAATTCAATGAAAAAAGTTAAAATTCTATCCTATATTAATGTCGCAAAGGTCTGGACCACAGCCAAACACTAGGAGCAGAAGGCCAAAGTACAATTTCAGTCATAGAAAAAGGTTACCTCAGGAATTGCATCAAGGTGTAAATTATAGAAACAAGGATAGAGAGGAGATCTTGTAAAGTATCAAAACACAGGATTGCAGAAATAGTTTAACAGAAAATAGAAAAACATCTTATGTGGGTCAATGTGAACATGTTAACTAGTGTCCTTGCACACACAGGGTATAAAGAGGAGACAGGACTCTGGGGTTTCTCTGCAGTAATCTAGAGGTGTATATCTGTCTCAAACATATTCAAAAAGTGCTTACATACATGTGTAAACAGTATAATTCCACATCCACAGAGCACTGTCTTAGGAGATGAATAATGCCGGTGTACATCTGGTGGGGTGCAGCTCTGTCCCTGGGGCGGCTGAATGAAACCTCAGACTCTGTGCTGTAGCTGACACAAACACACAGACTGTACTCCTTTTATGGAGGCAGTGTTCCCCACCTCTTCTATCTTGAACACACACATGCACAGGTAGGCCACAGATGCATAACACAGTAAAGAAGAGCAGGCATTATTCCAATATGCAGCAGCAGCAATATTTAAAATACACTGCAAATAACAATGCATGCCCTTCATGGCCTTGATGGCAATGATCAACTGGTAAATTGAAAATTTGAATTATTTTGTCAAATTGAATGAAATGAAATTACAGGATTATGATAATATCTTGCTGTCCTCCCACAAACTGAGGATGTGCTTGCCTGTCTTAAGCCTAACATGCTATTAGTTATTAAAGTTTCAAATAAAGATGTTTACTACTGGAATGTTCTAACCATCACTCTTCTTTTTTCTCTTTTCTTGCCCTTTATCTGTCCTCCCAGATCCCTAACCCCCTTCCCCCTCTCCCACCTCCCCCTCCTGCTCAGGACGCAGACGGCGAGATGCAGTCCTTCAGAGAGCGCAGCGCTGGTTACCACAGCAACCAGCCCTGCTACCAGCAGGAGCCCCATGAATTATCCCGCCTCGACACGTACCGTCAGCACCCGCAGCACCCACACACTGGCCCAGGACCACACCCAGGGCACAGCAGACCTGGATATGACACTCATTCACTGACTAGTCCCTCCAGCATGACCCCAGCTGGAGGTGGGACCAAGGACTGTTACAGCCAGCAAGCGTTTGCCAGTTTCCCTGGAAACAGTGGAGGCAATGGCAATGGAAACGGGGTGTCTGCAAAAAAAAATTACAGAGGAGGAAGTAAAGCACCCACTCAGACCTCTGGAAATCATCTGCAGGGTCCGGCAGGCTACAGCCACATGGGCCCTGGGAACTACTCGGCCCAGTACCTGAGTGAAGGGCACATACAGCAGAAGTGGGACGATCCTTCACAGTTATCACAGTACGAACAGGACATAGTGGCCCGCATGGAGGCAAGCACCCCCACCCCTGGCTCCTCCCAATACATGGACCAGAACATGTTAGGCCAAACTCAGTGCCATCAGCCCACAACCCCAGCCTACACCAGCCCACACCACCAGCCCCATGTCCCCAACCCTCCTCCCTCACCCCTCATGTACCCCCAGAGTCACCTGCACTACCCCCAGCAGTCCCCATCTCCATACATGGACAAGTGCAGCCCTATGCCTCACTGCTACAAAGGCTACAATATACCCCCCAACACACAGTACAGCAGACAAATGGGGAGCCACAGTAGCTTGAAGCAAGGCCAATACAGGCAGAGTCAGAGCAGTTATGGCTACCAGCAGCCTACCCCCAGAGGCTACGACCCACACACTCCCTTACAGAACTTGAGCAACCCACAGGAGCCACACCCTAAATACCAACACTACAATCAAACACAACAGAATTATTGTCTGACAGATATGCCCGTCCGCTCCCCGGAGCAGTACTATCAAACCTGCAGCCCCGCATCTAGCCATTCCCCTGCACGCTCTGTTGGCCGTTCACCCTCATATAGCTCCACCCCCTCACCACTTATGACCAATCCTGAGTCCTTCCAGTACGGCCAGCCATCTATGACGCCCTCGTCTTCTTCATCTTCTACCTCTGCCATGCAAGAGCAGGGGAGCACCAGTGCCATGCTAATGCCCCCGCGCTCCCACCCCTCACCAAGTGTGGCCCACGCAGCTCCCCACAGCTACACTAGCACACCCCAACTTCCCACCATGAAAGAACGCTTTTCTGAAAAACTGCTGTCCAATCCAAGCCTGTGGAGCCTAAATGCCCTCACCTCTCAAGTGGAGAACATTTCTAATAATGTCCAGCAGCTGTTGCTTTCTGAAGCGCTAGTCGGAAACAAGAAAAGTGGAAAACGAAACAGTGGAGGAAGTAACAGCAGCATCGGTAGTGGTACACCCTCTAAGAAGAGTGAGGAGTATAAGAGTCCTCTGTACGGAGATGGAAGTGGAGTGGGAGGTTCTATGCCGGATCCCTACTCTACAACACAGCACCACACACTTCCAATGGAGCTGCACGAAGCGGGTTATTCCAGCAGCAGTGATGAGCAGTTAGAAAGAGGCTACTACTACTGCAGCCAAGGCCGAAGTCCAGCACAGGCCCAGAACAGCACTAGTCTGTGCCTGGATACAACCTCTTCATGCTCAATAACTTCTCCTGATGACATGTCCATCAGGTCTGGGGACTCGGGTGTACATAACCTGACTCCTGACCCAGCAATCTGTACGCCAGCTCAAGGTGGTGATGGCATGAGTACTCCAGCTAAAAGCATAGGCGACGAAAGATCACCCACAAGCATTACAGTATCAAGTCCACTCAAACAAGACAGAGATTCTCCTCCAGATATTGAAACCATTGATGAGCCTTTAAAAGAAAACTTTGAAGAAAACACTTGGTCAGACAAATGCACAGACAAGAGTGAGATTACAGAAAAAATGACAGATGTTGATGAAGACATGGTCCAGTCTGCTGAGAGACTAGAACACTGGACGGAGGAAAGAAATGATTCACAACTCTATAGTAAGGAAGAAGAGAGAGAAAAAAGCTACTGCTATGACAGCCCTGAATACCAGGAGGACCAGAGGAAATATGAAATTACAGGAGAGGACTCACTGGAGCGCTTACCTTCTGGACTCTCCTTCTCCAACGACAAAGAGCAGGAAGTGAAATCAGAAACATTCAAATCTGACTCACGCACTCCATCTGAAAGCTCTGTGAAAACATCACCTTATGTATCAAGAGGGGACCTTGAACAGGATCAGTATTCAACAGAGAAAGAGGACAGCTCTGAAAACACCTCTCCACCCCCCAGAATGGAGGAGGAAGACATTACACAAAAGGAGGACAGCAGAGAAGCAGAGGCTGAACAACAAGAGGAGGGAAGTGAAGAGAAGGGAGGCATTCAGAAAGAAGAGCCACAGACACTATCCCCTCCACTGTCTGCTGAGGTTAGCAAGGATGTGGAAGAGGAGGAGGGGATTGGGAGCCCACAGCATCCAGAAGAGTTTGCTCCGGTCCATTTGAACACAGCTGCCGATGTTTCCTCTAGAGAAACAGCTATTGGTGACACAGCTCCTCAGCCTGAGTCTGCCATGCCAGTCTTCTCATCGCTCAATGACAAAGCTGCCCCTGCCCCAGCTCATGCCCGAGATCACATGGATCATAGTGACGCTAAAGTTCTGGAGCCAGACTCCCCGCAGCTGCCGGGAAAGTCCATACTCCCCTCAGCTCCGTCATGGGCAGACACCCCACCCTCACCTAAGAAAGGGGACGAGGACATGGAGCCAGGCATCAGCTGTGCCAGTGCTGTGACCCCCTCGACCAAACCAGAGCCTCTGGCCCCTACGTCTCAGCCCAGGACCTATGGACGAAAGCATGCACGAGGCAGGAGAAGAATACATTCAGGCTCAGGGCTGAGGCGACAGCTCAGTTTGGAAACAGAAGGAGAGAAAGGAGAAGAGTCGGTGCCATCTTCTCAAAAGCCCTGCATGCCCACAAGTAAAACAGGACTGATTTCAGATCAAACAGAACTCATGCATCATACAGAGTCTAATGTCAGTCCTTCAGCTAAAATAATAACTGATGTATTTTCCTCAAGAATGTGCACACGCTCATTCAATGCTCCAGAGTTATCCCCCAAAGATAAACCACCTCTGAAACGAAAACCAGGCCCCAAGCCAGGCCCAAAGCCAAAACCAGGACCAAAGCCCGGTCCAAAACCACGAGTCCAACCAGCCACCAAGCCTGCCCCAAAATCAATCCCAAAACCGGCACCAGTTGAACTAGAGATCCCAACCAAAAGTGAGATCACAGTTAAACAAAAACCAGGCCCCAAGCCACGTGCAAAGCCTGGTCCCAAACCAGGCTCTAAACATGCCCCTAACCCAGAGCCTAAGCCCGAAGAGGCTCTCCCTTCCACAGATGCCCCTCCTGCAAAGTCCACCGACAGCCCCCCTGCTAAGACCACAGTAGGTCGGCCTAAAGGCTCAGGGTCAAAAGCCAAGAACACACATGAAGTGGCTCAACCATCAGAGGGGATGCAGAGCAGGAGAAAGAGGGCACTTCTGGAGGCTGCATCAGCAGAAAATCCAGCTGTGAAACCAGTACATGTTGAAGAGAAAACAGAAGTAAAAGCACCGCAAAGAGTAACAAAAAATATGGTCTTAAGATCCAGAAAGCCCCCCCAGGAAAAAGCAACAAAAGAAAAAATAAACGAGGAAACTGTTGAAGTTAAGATGCCAGAACCGAGAGTGAGTGATGTGAAAGTGGAAGCAACTTTAACAGAAGAACAAAATTGTACTTCTCTCCCGGATATCAAAACCACAGATGTGCCGAATGAGTTATCTGAATCACCTAAACCCATGGACCCACCTCCAGACATCAAGACTGATAATATCATATCACTTAAGAGAAAGTCCAGCAGCCCACCTCCCTCTGTGCCTCCTGTTAAAAAAAAACGGGGTCCTAAGCCTAAACGGCGTGGACCACCCCAACCTGTACAGGCAGAGGAGGAAGTTTCTACATCAGAAGAAGTAACCACCAGGCCATCAAAAAGAAGACAAGCTACACAAAATAAGAGTTCTCCAAGTACCTCTCCAACTAATGAAACAGAAAACAGCGATGTGCCTGCACACTGCCCCACCAAAACGAAAGTACTGCCCCCTCGAAAAGGCAGGGGGCAAAAATACGAGGCCTTGGTTCAAAAAATGACATCTCCTGGCTCAAAGAAACAGCAACTCCTTCAGCCAGATTTAACAGATGAGCTGGCATCGAAGACACTCTCTCAGAATTCAATTAAGGGCAGTGAAATAATCCTAAACGCTGCAGACATTATAGAAGAAGTGAAAAACACAGATATAAAAGAAGATGGAGTTAAAGAGCAAGAAATGCCAGTCAAAGTAGAGGAGGAGAGTAAATCTCAAACAGATCAGGGGGTAACAGAGGAGAAAAAGAGTGAGAGTGATAGAAGTGACATTGCACAGACAGAAGAGCCAAGCACAAAACTGAATTCAGCTACTGTAGAAGTTAGGACAGAGGGGACACAAGAAACAGCATGTGTCCCCAGTAAACCGGTCAAAGCAAAAAAAAAGAGGTGGGCTATAGTGGAGAGCACAGAAGCAGCTTTGGAAACTGAAAGCCTTATCGTCACAACGCCAAGACTAGCAAAGCAGAGGGCTATTAAAAACAACCATGAGATGCACCTGAAACAAAGGAGGAAGAAAAGAAAGGAAGTGGCACAGGTGGTAAGTGAGGCTAATGCTGAGGACAAGGTTAAAACTGAGAAGCCGGAGCAGATTGAGGAGCACGCCACAGACTCTACAGCACATGTGCCTATAAGCACAGAGACTGAACCTGTGCAGGTGAGCAGCTCGGAGCCCACGGAGAAACCCAAGAGAGGCAGAAAACCATCAGTGAGTCCGGGCAGCAGAAAGAGAGGGAAAACATCAACAGAGCACACACCAGAGAAGCCTACAAAGCTCCACCGAAAACCAGGGCCAAAGCCAGGGATGAAAGACGCCATGGAGGTTATTGAGGCTGTGGTCAGGGCAGCCGGCTGTGAGCAGGCTGAGAAAGAGGAGAGAGAGAAAGAGGAGAAGGAGCAGAGGG
>KN501004.1:0-28082 GCA_000787155.1 Scartelaos histophorus | reverse complement strand
TCAGCAGGAGGCAGAGACCAAGGAACACTGGGCCCATGAAAACTGTGCCATCTGGACCCGGGGTGTCGTTATGGTAGCAGGGAGACTGTACGGACTCAAAGAAGCAGCCAAGACCTCCGATCAAACGGTAAGACAAATCCCTATAGTCAAGACTTTTGTATGATTATAGTTTATAGAAGTGAGAGCCCCTTCTGAATGTATGTTTTCTCGTTTTTTTTCCTCTGCACAATTGTTGTCTGTCTCCTCGTTGGTGTGGGTCCATATGTCTGAATCTTTCACTAACCCCAGAGTTGCTACAAGTGCCAGAATGTGGGTGCGTCCCTCAGCTGCTGCTGGAGAGGCTGTTCTAACAAATACCACTATGTCTGTGCCAAAGAGATAGGTAAGACACCCTGGCAATATAGAATGGGAGCAACCACTGATAAAAAAAAAAAAGGAAAGGACAGGAAAGCCAAGGAGAGGCAGGAGAAATGAGATGGGAAATTGGGACTGGGAAATTGAAGGGAGGTTGTGTGGGCAGCTGGGTGCAGGAACAAATAGGGCAGGTAAAAAGGAAAAAAATAATGACAGAAGCAAGACAGAAAGAGAATAGGCTTGCAATTAGGAAGTGTCACACATTTGGGTGAAATGCGAAAACCGGATGTTTATGATGAATCCAATCTTACAAAAGGATGTTTTTTTATTTTCATAATCAGACATTACTAGTATATCCAAGAATAGAACAGGGCAAATAGGCAGAACTGAATGTGTACTGAATGTGCATTACTAGTCCCCATCTCATAACATCTCCATCGATCCATCTTGCTTCTATTGTCCTCTCTACTTCCAAGTGTTCAAAGTATTCCCTTCCTTACTATGTCACAAATTGACAGTACAGAGTATTTTGGGTCAATCTTGGTGCACTGTTTGTGTGTGTTGCTCTTCTATTACCTCATGCCAAGGAGCCGTGGATTAGAAAGCCTGCCACGTCTGCCGAGCTAGCACCAAAACCATTTTAATCCTGCAGAGTGCACTGGTGGCTCTTTCTGCCTCACAACTCATCCACTCTGCTCCCTTTGGCTCGCTTGACACTGCCACTTCCTTTGTGCCCTGCTCCAGCTCATTTTTCATTTTAACCCTTTGTCATTTATCTGGGTGTGTGCAGAATGACTGTGTGACCATACCATTCCTTTTGTTTTTTATCTGTTACCAACACTTATATATTTGTGTGTGCTTTTTATCTTCAGGCTGCACATTCCACGAGGATGACTTCTCCATCAAATGTCCGAAACATGAGGTAAGATGATACATACTTTTATCAAAGGGTGAGAAATGAAAGTATCTATAAAATATTTCTTTGTAATGAAAATGATATATCTCCCAAACAAGGCTTTAAAGTGATATTTCCCTTTTCCTGTTCATTTCATAGTTCATTCATGTTCTGTGCTAAACTTGAACCTCAACCAAAGCATTTACAGGCTCATTTTAGCACATTCCTGATGCATTGTTAAAATATTGTCTGAATATTGTTATCAAGATAATGAAAATATACTGGGGTATTCATTTCTGTCAGTATCACCCACCTCTGGGTGATACATTTTTCTAGTGATACTTGTTTTTAGCTTATTTTTTTGTACTTAGATGTGTATTAAATTGAGACTGACCAAGGAAACGCAGATCTATAGGCCCTCCACTGGGCTAAGGAGTCATAGGACCATAGATGGACAGATGATACAGAGCAGACACAAAATACCTCGGTCAGCGCTTGTAAAACAAATGAAAAATTTGAAAAGAACATTGGGGGTTTGGTGTGGTCGTATCATGTGCCCTATCATCCATCCTTGTGACAAACCCCTCCAAGACTGCGACTGCAGGGCTTCAGTTTCAGATCGATATGTACTCAGTGACCTTGGCAGGACTAAGCCGTATCAACCAGCTGCAGCAGGGAGGATTCAGTCTTATATTTTCTACCCACGTGTTGACTGTAAGACCACCATAATTACAATGGGTGATTTAAACACCCATACATACAACCTTTGTGACAAACAGATGCCATCTAGTGGGCTTTTGAAGTTACAACATGAAGAAAATCAAATGTAGTGGGTGGTAAATATGGGAGAAGCTGACATTTAGCAGGGAGCGGCCATGCACACGGCCAGTGATCTGCGTCTGTCACCTTGCTCTTTTAGTTTTCCTTTGCTCAACGTGACACTGCTTCTTGATGAAAACACCCACCTGCCTGCTGTTTGTCCCTCCCACATTCTTTGTTATTTTTTACATTTTTTTCCCCGTTTTTTTGTTTTGTCCCTCTTCTGCCACATTTGCTCCATTTAACCTCTGCCTGCTTTCCTACATGCCACTGTTCTAGCCTCTCATCCCTTCTTCTTCTTCTTCTCTTCTTTTATCTCACTGTCAGACACGTGTGCATCAGGCAGACACAACCAGAGCTGTCATCAGCTAAGGGTTTATTTGGGGTTTATCACCACAATCTCTACCTATTCAAGCCACGCACAGTTGTTGATGAGTTTAAATCCATCGAATCCTCCATTAGCTGGTCACACTCCTGTCCACACAGGTTCATAAACAGATTACACATATTTGAGATGCAGAGAAGAATGAACAGGAAAAGAGCTTGGGACAAAAGACCAATGAGGACTGTTACTTCAGAGTGGTAGACTGAGCTCGTACAAGGTTACAGTAACTGAAACAAACATGCATAGAGCAGTTGATACAAATAGAGGCACAAAATGGAGGGAAGGGCTGCAGAAGGTTAGGGATAACACCTCACCACACCACTGCAATTAGTGATGGTATGTCTCAGACTGGAGCTGGTCCAGTGCCCATAATCTGAGTGCTGTAAACTGCACATCTCATGCTAATACATCATAAGCCCTCAAACTCACTGTTCCCTGAACAATAACATGAGGCACAGTGCTCAGTAAGAGCAATAACTATTCATTATGAGGAGGTGTCATAGAGCCAGGTTCACCCATCAGGTGATGTCTCTGCGGTGCATGTCTTAATAGTGCAAACAAGTGAGATATGTGGGTTTTATGGTCTTCTATTGCAGGACCTGTAATACCTTTATCAGAAACAACACCTCTCAACCCAACTAGAACTACACGACAGCGCTGTCCAAACAGCCTCCCGGGTCTACCACAGTGCTAACTAAAGATGGAGGCAGTGGTCACCAGAGCCAGGGCGGACAACACTACGCTTGGAGCACTGAGCCCTGCAGGGTGGCTCCTCGAGAAGAGCTGCCCCCAGCCTCAGTGTGTTTCTCCAGCGAGCACCTCCTGCGGCAGGCGGCAGATGTGACTGTTGAATGGGAGAGCCTCGGGCCGGTGCACAGGGGCTGTTTGAAATGCACAGTGAGCAGTGTGTGTGTGTGTCCTGCCTTGGGATGGCTCACTATCGGATTCAGACACCTGGCGGACACTGATTGGACGGGAGCAGCCTCTGGCCACCTTCACAGTGCCCAAACGTGTGCTTGTGTCGTGAGTCCTCATTCTTCAGCCTCAGCACTCATCCTGTGTTTGTTCATTTGTGTCTGTGGGAGTAAGGATGTGCATCTCCACTTTAACATCCCATGCATCGGCAGTCAAGCACTGCGTCTACTATTTTACCTTGTACAACAGAAAAAACATAAGTATTTGCATATAAAACACATGAGATCAGTATTTTACTATGATGCTCTAATCCTGGAGATGTATTTGTGTGCATCATGGCCTTTGGTGTGTGTCATGCTTTGTGTTTTTAAGAATCTATAAAAATATAAAAATAAACTCCGTGTTACTCTCATCTACTGTGTTCACATTTCACCAGTTGACAGCTGCAGACCTGAGGTTTGCTCTGAGGCCTGTCCTCTTGTCATTCTAAAGTATGTAAAGTACAAAAGTAAAAGTATTACTATGAAAAATACAGTATAACTCTATTTTCACACATGTGAAAATTGATGTACGTACATTAAGATTCATTCAGATTCATAAAGCACCTGTCTGTATTTCAAATGTAGGCTTGTTACTTTACCATGCTAAGTATGGTCTCTACTACTGTTCATATCAAAATGAGAGTATAAAAGCGTAAAAGAAACTTTCTCTTATAAGAGGCTCATTTAATGGTGTACAGAAGTATTTGATGCTGTTTAAATGTAAGATGTGATGTACTAATATAATTGTGTATAGTATTTCCTAGAGATGTTTATTTTCTATAAAATGGAATATGTTATTGCTTATAAAATGTTATTAAAAGAATCCATTAATGAACATGTTATACTTTTGGGGAATGTCACTTGTTTTGGGTTGATGCATGCGGTTTTATTTTCTTGTCTCTGGACTGAAACAGCATCACATTTGTTTGAAATGTTTTTGTAACGCCAATGTTAAATATACCAGCACCTTTCAATGCTGCTATGATCAACTTCTCTTCTTTGTCCTTTCTTATTTTGTTCAGAGAGATCAAGTTTCAACTACAGTTTATGGCACTAATAGCAAAGGTTGCAAGTTTTGCCGTAACAAATGAAATAGAAAGAGCACACATAACACATTTCTTTACAAAATATTTTAATATTTACATAGTAAGCAAGTATGAGAAGAAAGATGCCAATTATACAACAAGCATTTGACAGTGTGTCTCACATTTCATTTACAGTATCAGTCTCTTTACCAGGGTCATACTGAACATCCTGGTTCGGGACTTGTTTATACAGTCCTCTAAAAACAAGTGTTTACTAAGAGAATTGAACTAAACAAATGTAAGAGAAAGCGCTACTCTTAGTGTAAGAGCTACAAACATAAGTCTGAAATGAAATTTCACTGCACGCTCAATTTCAACCATCATCAAGTTGACGGTACTTGAAACCACCAATGCCACACAATTTGATGAAGAGACTGCCAAAGTCTCACAGCATCACTAGCACAAAAGGTCAAGAGAATCAGCCAAAACTGCACAAAGGTCACCTTGACAGACTGATGCTGTGACTGCTCGTGGGCATTATAACATGATAATGACATTAAAAGGAGCCTGGCCAAATGCTACATAATTCTAATATGCGTTTATGGGATAAACGCATATTATCATCTTGCTTATGTCACAATACTGCAAATTTAATCAAAGATATAAATACATTTTAAAATATGTACACATCACACCACAAAAAACATAAGACTCATTATTACAGTAAGTCTTTGAAATGAGCCCCTTGAGGCTAGTGCAGATAGAGACTTTGGGCTTGAATAAGCAAGATTCAAATGATTCAAATGACTAAACTAAACAGTTTCTGACCCAATATGTTCGTATGCAATAAACTTTGGACAATTCGTTCACAATAATACAACTAAGATCAGAGGAGCTCTTGTATTGTAGAGGAGATTGTGATTGTGTCTCTTTTTATAAAAAATCAGCACAAAAATGGACGTATGTGGGGTAAGTGCCTTAGGTCGGGCTGCAAACCAGAAATCATTTTGAAACAAACTGTTGATGGAATCTTTCCAGTTGGATATAAGTGATATAGCTGCACATTGTGAAGCCAGGAAGTTTTTGTCTTTGTTCTGCGTTGGTGTTTTGATGTGTCTGTGAACACTCTGGTCCCTCTTCTTCTTAGCTGTTTGTGACAGTGGTACCACTCCCCAGTTTGATGATCATTTGCTGGCAGTCGTGGAGCGTCCTCTTGTCTCCCAGCTTCTCCAGGGTGCGGGCTGCGTCTGCCAGCATTCCGACCCTCTGGCCTGGGGCTGACAGGAATGAAGGGGGGAGGTATCGGCATGCCAACAGGACTGCCTCTGCCTGCTCCCGTTGGCCAGGCCGTGTCTCACACTCTTCTGCACATAACAAAAAAAAACGGTGTAACTGCATTGGGTCAGCCCATTGTTTAGCAAATAAAACAGATTGAACAACTGACTATAATACAGCTGCCAACTTCCACACAGCGTACTTTACATTTACATTGAGCCAGTATTTATTTATGGTTTTAGCAATCATAGTTTGTCCCATCTTAGCAATTCATCTAGCTTATTCTCTGACCCTTGTTAACAGAGGATATTATTTATTAATATCGTACATTGTTACACCTCTGTTGTCCTCTTCTTCAATGTCTTAATATGAGTGAGACATCTCAATCATGCCACTCAAACAACCAGGGCTCAAATGTACCCTACGTTTCCTTACTTTAAGGCTCAAGTATATATCCCATAGATTGATACCATCTTAATAACATAAATATTCAAGAGAGTGAATAGATAAATATGCTTGGAGGACACATGTGAATGTTTCACACCTGTCTTGGCTCCTGGCGTTGCTCTGCGTCGTAGTGAACGATCCAGCAGCTGATGTGTGCGTGTGGGACTTGCCCCTGCCATCAGTCTGGCTGTGGCTTCATGGATGAATAACTGGAAAGAGATAGAAACAAAACAGATGAGAGGATGGAAAAGAGAGAAGCGGAGGGAGGACAAAACATGTTCACTCAGAGACTTAGAGGCATTAGCAATAATGTCGCAGAGCACTTGCCCCAGGGGGAGTCAGTATGTTTTGTTGTGTGCCAAGGGCTATGGTTATTTCCAAAGGGAACTAGGTTTGCCAGTGCATCTGTATGCATTAAGTGTCCTTTTGATGTTCTCCTTTGTAATATTTGAAGTCTACCTGCCTTCATTTGGCAGAATATTAATAGTCACAGGGAATTCATACACTGTGCATAACTAACTTATAGTTCTATGTTGTTCTTTGTATATTACTGGAATACACATACCCTTCGCATGGCAGGTCTGAAACTGTGAGCCAACTTCCGCAGAGAACTGAGGTCTTGTTGAAAGCCTTGGAGCTCAGGAGGTGAGGCCTGCTGCACGCCCCCTGTTGGACAGCTGGGACCTACATACGTGGGTCCTACAGTAGGCCCCCCTTGCTGCTGCAGCTGCCAAACATTGGTTCGCATCACCAATAGCAGATCACAGAGCAATAGCTGGACAACCTGAGGAGGACATACAAACAGTAAAATGTATGTTAATCTGCTTAAAAGACTGTACTATGACTGTCTCAAAGGTACTTGTCACAAATTTGTGGGTGCTGCTGTTTGTGGCTCAGCTCTGTGTTGCACTGCGGGTGCATTGCACTCCACTGAGACACAGATGCAATGCAACTACAATGCACCACAGCTCCGCCCGTGTACATGCACCCCACGAGGTTCCCATCCAGCAGCATCACCATCTGCTCAACGCCAGCGGCAGGGACATAGCCCGATCTCACGCCACAGTGGCCCAGGAGGGAGCCACAATCTGCCCATCCATATACTTCGTTGTCAATATTGCACACACCTTGTAGCATTTGTCCTTTTACACTATAGTTATAGAACAGCATTTCAAAACAGCATATATAATAAAAACAATGACTGATTAATTCAAGTTGCAGCATTTGTGAGTGGTGAAGGTACCTTGTCTATACTAGAACTGTGGCTGTGAGGTCCCAGGTTGAGGTTGTCTCTGAGCAGAGCACTGGCCTTGTCACTGTAGCTTAAACTCAGCTGACAGTTTTCAGGTTTGGACAGGAGCGCACGCACAGCTTTGAAGGTATGTAGGCATGCTTTGGGTAGCAGACTTCTGCTCACAAAGATAAGCGGAATAAACACTGATCACTATGTGTCTCTAAAAAGTTCAGGTATATTTTGAATTATTATAATCAACTTGATGACTAACTCTGCGTTCTGGAGACTGCGAGGCAGGTGTTCAACTGTTGGATACAGTCGCTCTGCAGCAGAGTCATCTCCTTGCAACCAGTTGATGATTACCACAGCAACTGAGGACCACCATTTTGAGTGAGGATCACATCCTGTGTTGGGAAAACCACAAAAATTAAGAATAAAAAATAATTAAGTATTATACTCAATAGTGCTTTTTGGCAATCACATGCATTATGTTATATATTAAATATATTATGAAATCATGTGCGTTTGGAAGACAACACAAGAACACAAACTGAAATTGATCTACAGTCGATATAGTAAAGATAAGTCTATCAATGCAAAATTAGAAGAAAACATGTGGCAATGATCAGGCCTCATGTGTACCAATGGCACGTTGCACAAGTGGTATGCATTTTGGATTGGGATGCCGAAATGGAATTTTGTGCAAAATTTCTGAACTGAATGAAGATTTTTTTTCTGCCCATATTAAATTTGATCACAAGGGGGTGCTAATATACTAAATTCAATTCTTTCACATTAAACAGCTTTAGGGCAGGGAGTTCAAAAACTAATAAAATTTTCACTGAAATCAGAGTTTGTAAGCGCAAATGGTAGCCATTTGTGTAGATATAAAAATCATCAATTTTGTGCAATTTTTGCAGCTTCTCTGCATCGAGTACCGTAAAAATTTGGATAACCTTTGATGCCCACCACTTGAGATAATCTGTACCAAATTTGAGCCTGTTCGGGTGAATGCGCTAAGTAGGAGGACTTTGTAAAAGTACGTTTACAGAAAATGTTTGCAAAGTTTAATACAATATGGCTGACCTCTGGTGGAGAAGAAAGTGTAATATTTTTTCTTTGCTCATCTTGTCATCACCTTGTCCACTTCTGTGACAATTTTTCATTCCTATACCCTAATGCAGTTTTTTCTTGTGTGGGGGTCACTAATTTGCCATTTAATTGATTTTTGGAAATGGGAAATAACCAAAACTTAGAGAATTGAGAGTTAACAATGTTCTGCTATATTAAACTATTAATTTTCAGAAAGCACCTGCACATTCCTACATCATGGTGAGGGTTCCTGGTCAGTACGGGAACATCACTTCCCACCAGTGGACTTACCAGCTACACTTAGCGATACAACTAGGCCCTTTGCCACCTTCTGGCGCTCAGGCCCAACTGCGTGACACCCAACATAACTTTTTTTTATTTTTTTTATTTACCTGTTACAGTAGCCATGTTGGATCCAATAGCAAAAGATTGTGTAGTGGCACCAGCCGCGTCTGATGCACTCATCAACAGCTGCAGGTATTCCAGGGCATCAGCATACTCTCTAAAAAAAAGAAATACAGCATGTTCATAAATATTTATCACTCACCACATAATGCAAAGTTTTACTGAATTGTTCATGTTAAGATAAAGAAGCATATTATCTGAAATATTAGATGCTGGCAAACGGAAATGCACAAGATATGTTCCAAATGAGTTTGTTGTATTCATACCCCTCCCCGCTTGGCCCTTTCTCTCCTTGAGGTTGAGCCACACAATAGAGGGACTTTTCAAGGAGATGCTCCCTAAAGGCCTGTGTCACTTGAGCTAAAGGATCCACTGTAAAGAAACATAATAGGCTGCATGAGTTAAATCTAGCAACAGCATTAGAAGTAAAAAGTGTTTTACTGACCTGTGTTGCCAGCTTGACTATAAATGCTTTCTTTAGGAGTGCTGCGAATGGCCCAATCACCATCCACAAAGAAGCGGTGACCAAGTGGGTGACATAACCACTGCATAGCTGGGGGCACACTACCGCTGGACGATAGACAAGTCTGACGAGCACTGCTCAGGAACACACGCTACAAAGAAAATAAAAGTTTGGTCCTTCAGACGTTTTATACTGTAAACTATATTGTTTAGTAAGTATTTCATTTATATAGCGCTTTTCACAGACATATGTCACAAAGACGCTTTAGAGATTATATATGTGTAGTAAAATCCCTCAGTCGTTCCAGTTAGAATCCATGGCAAAAGAAAATAAATTTTTCAACTGGACAAAAGTTTATGTGGTTGAATACGTTTTGCAGCTCATCCAAGCTGCTTCTTCAGTTCTGGTCAGAATGCCGGAGGACACAGCCTTACCTGCAGGGAGGAGCTAATTACAATGTAATTACATAGAAACTAACAACTGTTTGTTTACTGTTTCGGTTTCTTAGCTCAGCCTACTGAACTTGTCATAAGTGTGGGGACATCATTAGCATAATAATATAGGCCCATAATGGGTGATTACACCTCTGGGTCTGACCTGGCTCGCCCTATTATTTTCCTAATTTGTTTTGAATTAGGTTTGAGAAGAGAGTTCTAGAGGGGAGAAAGATGGTGTCTGAGGCCTCCATTTCTGTTTAAGGAAGGATTCTCTTTCTTAACAAAAATAGCCTCCCCTCTCAAATCAATTCTTTTCTCTGGGTAAGATGTGTACCTCACTGTTCTCAAAGGAGTGTCCCCTGGCTTTCAGGTGGAGGGGAACGGCGGACTGTGGTCCACTGCTGCTCTCCCGTCTGTGTTGGTACATCCTCTTGTGAAGTGTCGACCACGTTGCTTTGTTTGTGGCTCAGAGTTTTGTACTTAGGGTGGACCAGTTTCTGTCTTAAAAGTGTTAGTAGGTTTGAAGTAGATGGGGATTTCATGTTGTCTGAAAATCCACTGTAGTTTTTAAGAAATACCGGCCACGTAAGGAATAGTTACACCTTTTTTCCTGGGTTCTGATTCCTTGTTATCACATTTTATGGCTTTACACTTTAGAGAATACTTTAGAGATCATTATATATATTCACCCCATACCCGGTGGTGATTAGCTACTATTGGAGCCACAGTTGCCTTGGGGCATACTGATGGAAGCGTAGCTGCCAATCGGCCATCAGCCCCTCCAACCACCACCATCTCTCTCACACACACACGCACACACACACACACACCACTTTTTATACTAAGCAATGTGGGTGAAGTGGCTTGCCTAAGCACACAACAACACAACAACAGTTTTTGCGACTGGCGCAGCACTGTGGCACCTGAAATTCCCAGTGTTTGGGTGGTGTGTAAAAATAAATATACTGGGATACTTACAGAAGTAAAATGTAGTATCCGTGGCAGACTAGCTTTGACCCGTAGAGCTGCAGAAACATAGACCTCAGCCAGTGTGGCCACGGGAAGGCTTGAACCAGCACACTCTGAAAGATTCACTGCACTCAAAGCCATGTGGATAGCTGAAAGATGACTGCCATTCAGTTTACCTAACAAGAAAAGACTTTAATTAAGGGATGTAACAATAATCATAATGACAAACATTAGTCTTGCAACAATGTCAATGGTTACAACTGATCAAATAGCAATTTTCTTTGTCTAAAATCAGTCATTTGATTGGTGCACAGCTAAAAAAA
This sequence comes from Scartelaos histophorus, assembly GCA_000787155.1. Taxonomy (NCBI): domain Eukaryota; kingdom Metazoa; phylum Chordata; class Actinopteri; order Gobiiformes; family Gobiidae; genus Scartelaos; species Scartelaos histophorus. The sequence continues at coordinate 17,003 of KN501004.1, read as the reverse complement.
AGGACTGCATCATGTTTTGAATTTTCTTTGGAATATGACAAAAACAATGGCACTAAAAACCTGTCAGGACAGTTCCACATTCTGATTAGACATTCTAAAGCAATAACGCAAAGAAATAGTGCAATAGATAAAGTACAATGTGTATATGTGTGATATGTGTGTACAGTGACAACCAAAAACATGCAACACCCCTGTGACCCTGACCCCTGACCCCTCATCCCTGTGACCCTCATCATCCCTGTGACCCTGACCCCTCATCCCTGTGACCCGTGGGACTACGGATGGAAATTAGCTGTATAGCTACAATCCGGCATGTTTACATTCGTGCTGGTCATGTATGTTCATTAACAAGCACTGCCCCAATCAAATAAACAAATAAATAAATAAATAAAATAAAAATATGGTAGTTCTGTGATTTGGAGTTGGTTTTCTCTTCAACTGACCCGTCATGTGAAGCTGGTGCAAGCGGTGGTAGACCAGTGCAGCATCACGGCTGCTTTTGCAGGCATCCTCCTGCAGGGGGCGGTCACATCGCAGCCCTCCAGCTCTAGCTGCCAGCCAACGGCCCACCCAAAGGCGCTGGAGGCAAAAACGCAACAACGACCACAAAGCGGCACAAGCCAAATCCAACTGAGAGGTGGGCAAAGGCCTACCAAGAGCTTTAAGACAGGTCCACAGGTTTTGACTGGCTTGAGCAAAATCACCCTGAAGATGGACAAAAGCAAATTTGATACATTAGACTCAAAATTGTCAATGTCAAACAGAAATTGTAGACATGGTTATATTGTAATTTTGGGATTAAAAAGATAATTTAATGGATTTAATTACATACTCTCGCTAGGTCCAGATCTGCCTGTTTGCGATGCCTCCAGAATAAGACAGATGACCCAGAATGTGGTCTCGTTACAGGTTCTCCATAGACTAAGAGTCGGATCAAAACCCCTGACACCAAAATGCCATTCAGCAACCACACCAGCAGAGTGGGCAACATCCAATCCATCCAACCCAAAGAGTTCACTGTAGACATTCAATATTATTGAGTAAAATGTGGCATGGATGTAAATAAAAGGTTTCCCCAAGTCATATTTTACACCATGTGTTGATAGGAGGTCAATGTCACTTCATTTACCTGCACTGTCTAAGCCCAGAATGCCCCTGCCTCCTGTGTGACTGCTGCTGCTGGTGCCAGCATTGGCAGATGTACTGGTACAGAAAAGGGAAGCCAAAGGATTCATGGAGACAAAGAAGAAGGTGAATGCACACAGGGCCATACGGGAGCGGTCCAACATGCCACCAACACCTCCCCCTGCAGACTGACCCAGCAGACCCACATTTGGCTGAAACAAGACACGAAGAATATTGAATTCACAAACACTTTAGACTGAACATTGTTCAATGTGAACACGTACGATTTTTGATATCTACATACCTTTGTGTCCTCACCCATAGGGCTGTCAGGCTCAGAGTCACTGGCACAGTGTGAGAGGGACGAGGGGGAGCCCGCATCAGAGGCTGGAGGAGTGGGTAGCTCCGGTTTTACATCGGCCGCGCCGTCAACCTCCATAGCAACGATGTCTTTGAGAGATTCTGAATAAAAGCACCATTACATTTATAGCAATTACTACTTACACATTTTTTTGTTAGATTTGTTAGTGGTAGGTAATGGGGTGTAAGTTGTGAGACGGTGGTATCTAGTATTTAACAAAACCAATACAAATCCTATTTGAGATACTATGAGGTACTCACTGTTTTTCTGGGCCGACATTTTTAGAGCCATGTTTTCCTGCTTGAGTTTCTGATTAGCCTGCTGCAAGTATCTGATATAGTCGATAGCTTTTCTCAACACTGCAGACTTATTAAGCTAAAAGGGACAAAATGGATTGTATCATTATGAATAGACTCCAGGTGTGTGTTTCAATAAACAAGCATTAAAAGATCCTCCTACCTTGGCCTCAGTACCAGCAACCAAATCTTTAAGCTCAATAATTTTGTCATTGATTGATGACCGGTACCGCTTCTCAATGGCATTATGAGCAGTGCGTTTTTCTCCCTTGTGAGGTTGTCCATTTGGTTTGCCGCTGATGGCTATCCGGTTTATTGGCAGTTTCTCTGTATCCATCATGACGGGAACTGTAGTCAAAAAGGTGCCTCCACCCACAAAAGCCTAAGAGCAAACAATAGAGCATGTTAACTAAAAAGCAGACTACAATTTATCTTAAGCAGTAAAAAACAGGTTTACTTGAATAGGAGTAGTCTGTACTGAAGTTGTTGTGGCCAAAGATGTAGGTGATGCTACAGTAGTGACCATACAGGGGTCATGCTTCAGAGTGGTCAGAAGCAAGGATTCTGCTTTAATGAACTGAGGTTGCAGTAGCACCTGTAAAGAGGTACACTGTCAGAGAAGTCTCTTGGTTTTACAGCTATTAAAAGCACATATGGCAGACTATTATTCCTTACAGGTACTTGCTGTACATGGGGCGTGATGGTTTGTACAGGAGGGCTTCCTGTGGTGGTCAAAATGGGAGATGTGGTGGTCATTCCTTGAATTTGAGGTTGAATGGCTATTGGAGGTGATGAAGACAAAATAGCGGCCGGAGGACTTGCGCTCCCAGGACTAGATGCTGTAAAGTAAAAAAAGAAAAAACAATTAAAATAGTTTAATGCTCCTATGCAAAAACACAACAATACATATCCTGGGGGGATACAGTATTTGCACTCCAATCTATAGTGCCAACGTCATTAACAGCAGGTTAGTAGGGCAAAATGAAATTATCTCACTAGGACTAATAAAGCCATAGTTTCAGTCAGTATGCCACCATTTACCGGTCTTATCTGTCTGAACTAGTTACCTTGGGTACAAGATAACATGAAGGGCTTTACTCAACATCCAATAAAAAGTTATAAAGTACTCTCATGGGGTCCCTTCAGAATTATGTTGAAATGTACAGTGGTTAGATACAGACCAGCTTTTACAAAATATTTATGATAAACTTTTAGCTATGTGTGCATACAGAAAATGAGTGGTTTGACCTATGTTTTTCTGTCTACACAGTCTGTCAACAAGAGCATATATTTAGAAAAAGGGAAGGGTGAATAACCCAAAGGTGGAAGAGTTAAAAGGCTCAAGATTCTAAACTTGACACATTTACTTAAAGTAGACCCATTATGCAAAATTGACAACTAGTTCACAGCGCTTTGTTGTGATGGCATTTACACCACAGTTTTCTAACATAGCTTACTTCTTTAAGTTGTTTAAGGTGAACATTGCAATTTAAAATGAGCAACATAATGATCCATGGATGTCATAGATGATAGTTATACAGCAAGCTCAAGCACAGTAAGTCTTTTTTAAAGGAAAGAGCCATATTCAAAGTTACTCAAAGAGTCTAGTCTATCTGATAGTCTTCTATCAGTAGTTCTAGTTAATTTTGTGTTTTACATTCCCTAACACTTATTTTACCTGTGTAGCTGACAGGAAGAGTCTGCTGAGACTGAACTTGTGTTTGAGGGCCAGTGGGGGAGAACAAGGTTGGAGGGGAAGTGCTCAGAGTAGCACTCTTCTGTGGTACACCTTGAGGTGGTGAAGCCACTTGCACAGGGAGGGCTGGACTAAGGCCTGGCAGGGGCTGTTCTGCCTTGGACTGCCTGACATTCTGGGGCTGTGGTGGAGAGGTCGGCTGCTGCTGTCTTGTGCCGGTGCTGCCGGGGACCTGGGCCAGAGGGGACTGCTGGAAGGTGGCAGGCTGGAAGGTCTTATCTGGGGTTGAGGAGCTACGAGTGATGGGGGGCCCAAGAAGAGCATCCAAATGTGGACTACTGCTGAGGATAGAGGATTGAGAAGTTGTTGGGACAGCTGAAGTGGTCAATGAAGCAGTTGAGGTGATGGGTTGGACAAGACCAGGGAGATCATGGGTCACTGGAGCTCCTGTGTATGGTTGGTTGTCAAAGAGTCCATCAAACTCCATATCCTGGTTGTTGATAAGCTTTAGCATGTCTGTATAAGAAACAAAAAAATATTTAAAAAAAAATTGCATATTTGATTTACTTATGGCTTACAGCAAGCACAAACCTTTAAACACATGCTCTGGTCATATAGTTTGGGATTATACTATGGACTCCACTCACAAGAGTGGAGTGTGACAAAACAAAAATTATTTCTTTGTAAATTCAGGCTTCAGTCGTAATGATGGCACAATATAGAGTAAACTATATGTAGTGAAAATAAGCACATGTTAAGATTCTTTCTGCATTGATGTGTACCACTGCGTTTGTGAATTAGGCCTTTGTATGAGGTGATCGCTCTCGACCAATCAGAGCGCGTCTGGGAGACTCGCTATGCCGCTTAGCCAAGACAGGAGAAGAGAGGGAGAGACTGAGAGCGAGGTTACCTTCGTGCAACATCACCGAGGGTTACTTTCGGTCAGACAAATATGCAATGTAAACCTGTTTCACACACATACGTCCAACATTACATATCCCTGTGCGAGTCTAATTTTGGCTGAGCTTGAGTTACACATTACAAGTAGTAGACTAAAGACCGAAACGCGAATAAACCTGCAATAACGTGGTAGCGTTGTGTGCGCCGCGTGTAATCTCTATTTACTATTATGCAAAGCAAATAAACTACATACTTGCTCAGCGATAACCTCAAACGATAGTCTGTTTTACTAATTTTATGTTTTATAAACCTGTAATAAATACTAAAGCATTACCATGACTTATGGAGTATGGTAAGTGTATCATTTTGGGGTAATAGGTCAATCGTATGAAGATGAACCCAGCAAAGTGAATGAACTGTAATAACCTCAGTCATGAGAGAGGCGGGGCGCTAGCAATATTTAGTAAACTAGCATCACCTGCTAATGTACCCCTATTTTACGAAAACGTTATGTTCAAAAACATAAAATACTAGAGGAGAAGGCAGAAATATGTGATTTTCACTACATTTCATGTAAGCATGTCGATTCAACTAAGATGAAAAGTTAAAAAGTAAGCCAACTCTAATGTTATATCGATTCAGCACGAGGTTGGCTAATTGGTTTAGCAAGCTAATAAACTTCACATTACTGCTAAAAAATTAGCCCGATTGATACACTAAAATGATCAATACCCTATTGTGTTATTAGAAGTTAGATGTGCTGGACTTTTAGCCAGTTACAGAAGCTAAATATGACAGAGGTGGCTTGTGGCATGTAAACAACAATTACAATTTCTTACCATCGATATCGCTTAAAAGGGCCGTGTCAATGTCGCTGGGGTCATGGAGCGAATTGAGTGAAATCGTTGGATCCAAGTTATCCAGAGTTGGATCGTCAAAAGAAAGAGAGTTCATCTTTACTCCTGTCTGTCTGGCTTTTCTATGAAGACTGAACAGACACGAAATCAAGTGAAAACACAAACTTCTCACTCCCCTACATTAGTCAAAAGGTTAAATCCCAAATCGATAAATGATATCCATGCACTCAATTCTTCAATCTGTCAGCTTGGTCCATATGTAGGTGTAAACTTGTCAAGCCAAGATACGACCCAGGCTAAACACAGAGCTCATTCAGGACTAACGTGCTAACAGCGGCAGCCAAACAACCCGCCCAGCATAGATGAGTGACAGCACCAACATCCAATCACTGTGCACGCCCTTTTTCTTTATTTAATTATTATTTTTAAATAAACAAACGCCTCGTGGGCTCTCCGTTAAATTTAACGCACATTAACACTAACACAAATATATTAACAGAAAAATGTGAATATACAGGCGATACTTTGGTATTTGATCACTAGATTTAGTTACATTGGCATCTATTCGTAAACATTAACAGTAAAAAGTAATATAAAATAATATCTTAGGGTTTTTTGTGCATGTCGTATGTATCAAAATAAATGTTTTAATGATTGGGGTGTTTATTTAATTTTGGACAAAGTGATGAACGGCATGCATCTGGTTATTGTGGGCCTGCCTCAGACAACCAGTAAGAAGCAGGCAGGCGTGGTTACTGACAGTCAAGCTTGTTTGACTCGTGCTTCTGTAGAACCAGCAATATTGTCCAATCAGGAGCTCTAAAACCGAGTGGGGTGATCACACGTCACCCATAGGCGATGCTGATTACATCATGTGTTTCTCTTTCTCTCCCTCTCCCTCTCTCAAAGCTGTTGCATGCCCATCACATCACTTTGAGGAAGCAGGAACACAAATAAATATCCATCATGCAAATATTAAAAATATGGTTGATGCTAGAGTTTCAATATTTTTTTTTAAAGATTGCCAGATAAAGTGCGAATATAAATCAGTGATTTACACATAACTAATTTCCCTTGTGGATCAGTATGTTGTCGGTGTAATCCTCAGTCATCAAAGTGTGATCCATAGCAAATATAAGTTTTATAGTGAAGAAGTTTCACCATTCTTCAAGTGGCTTCTTCACTTCTGAGGACTGAAAACTTGTGTGTATTTGATAGAAAAAAAATGTCGTTTGCTATATCTGTTATGTTGTTGGCACATCAAAAAGTGTCAAAAAGCTTTGCAAAGGCTCTAAGTGAGGGTGAAATGGAAGGATTGTTGCTCTACAAATATATGACATAATAAACATCAGTTTTAAAAGGAGTCGTGAAACTGTGAAACTTGTGGGCAGGTCGCATGATCTAGGAGACAGTCCATTTGTGTAACACAAAATAACACAGAGTGCATGTAAGAAGCTAGTGTTTTATTAGTGACACGTGTATGCTGAGTCAGACAGCGCTCAGATTACCAGATGTCAGCACGTATTCTGGTCAATTAAAATTAAACATTCAGCAGCAACATAGTTAAACTGACACATAGAAAACAATGTTTGCATGGACCCTTAAACTTGACCAAGAAGCACTTATGGGAACACCATCTGGAATCACTGCACTTATTTCTATAACAAGCTTTAAATGATATGTGCTTAATGTGAAACGCTTATACTAAAATAGTACTTGGGAATGACATGAAGGTACAAAATATCAACTTAAATCATTTTAAATAACAAAGTGATTTGTCAGGACTTCAATCATATACTGCACGGCTATAAATCACAGATGAAATCTAATTGCGGAAAAGTAAATGGCGGCGCAAAAACAAACATTGAATTGTGCTTCTTTTCTGTCTCTTTTAAACTGTATGGTGTGTGCACAAAATTATATTATGTAATAAACAATACATCAATGATATGTTGTGACCTTTGTGATAAATGCATTATGTGGGGCTGAAACAAAAATAATTTGCCTAGAGTATGGACCAATACACTGCATGGATAGGCTTAAGTCCTTAAATACAATCATCAATTACAATAATGCAAAAATTACAAAATAAATGTGCAAAATTAAGCTAGTCAATGTCTATTTTCCACATGCTAACAAATATTGAAACCATTTACAAAATATTAATTTGCTATCCCTTCAAGTGCAAAGATGTTTCTAACATGAGAAGGAACTGGTCATTAATTGTCTCTAAAGCTTTAAGTTTCTTTGGAGCAATACATTTTAAACATGATCAGAATCATTTCAATAAGAAATGTTCAGTGTCCCTTTACCATAGACTTCAGTTTATCCCTTCAACAAAAGGAATATTGAAATACACAGTATAACTTCCAAGTTAGCAAAATTAATTTGCCAACGTTAGTAATATAAAACATCTTGCAATTTGATACAAACCCATAGGCTACCATAAGCATAAACTTGTTAAGTTAAATATTTATAAAATATTATTTGCAAAGTTTAACCACTAACTATAAAGCATATGAGATGTATATGGTGAAACACCACTATGCATCACACATGCAATAGTGTTTGCATACATTCACTTCATGGCCACGTTACAGTTTAGGCAGTAACTCACTTTAGTGCCAAACTATTAATAGAATGGTTTCTTTGGCAGTTAGTTTCAAATGCCATCATAGTAAAATAATACATCCAAATGTAGTAAACAAGCTATGACTAAGTGTACATACTGCAGACATTGATATGATTTCATAGATTGATAGATTGCTAGCCATTAGTTAAATGAAACCAGTGAAATTATTAAGAGCAAAAACCTTTGGACACTATAGGGAGATTAGAAGTTTACAAGGCAAAGAGGGCATCTTCTGTGTGCTCCGCCTTCTTATGTGATCCACTGGGAGGAGGATGAGCTCTTGTGGGAGATGGCATAGAATCTGCTGCCTTTGCTCGTTCCTCAAGGAACTTGTCAAATTCTGAAAAATATTGGTTTCAAAAATTAGGAAAAACTGTCAAGCATATGTTTTGATAGCTATGCTTTATCATAATCTTAGGCTTGTACCTTCACTGGTGACACCTTCTTCAGCCCGGTCACCTTTCTAAAGAACAAACATTTACACAGAGTTGCATGAAAAACCTAACCAGTATATTGGAATACTCATACATTTATTTGATACAATTATTTAGTATGAAGTAGGGTTGTCAAAAAATATCAATAGTCATATACTAAATTGATAGAAAACAACCCATCAAGCCTTTTCTTTAGTAGCTATGTTTTAAATATATCCAGAGTATTTTATTATAAACGTATACAGCAGTATATTAGTTGGACTTTAAAGAGTGTTCAAAACATAAAAGATGAAGGTGACAAAAAGGAAAAATGTCTTTTTGAATATAGCATGGGATGAAAGGAACAACTGAAGCTTGATAAAGAACAAAACAGAAAGGGTAGGTAAATGAAATAAGCCTCACCACATCAGCACAGAGCCACTCCTCTATGTCATCCATGACAGAGGACTGTGACACTGGGATCTATGAGCCAAAGCCATCAGGACAGAAACAAGCCACAGAAAAAAAGAAAATCACACCAATGAAAATAAAATTAGCATAAGAAAAATAAGGAAATCATAAAACATGTAAACTAAAACTAGCATAAACATACCACAACCCATTTTACCTTTTCAAAATGTTCACTGCATGCAGTTTTTAACATATTTAGACAATTACTGGTACTCAACTGACTGAATGGAAAATACTTAAAAATATAGTTTTAAAACATAGGTTCCTTTATCTCTGTAATCAATCCCAGGTAAAAATGTATAGTTAGTGAACACACCAAACCTTCCTTCTGCTTGTTTTCGCTTACAAGATCTGTCTGTTAGTGTTAACAGAGTAGAACAATAGCGATCCCATTTACCCTACTCCAATAATTTGGCTATTTGATGGAATGGTTAGCAGATGTGTTATTAGTTTAACATTGTTGTATGTTTTGTGACTGAACTGTGAATGTCTACTTCTTCTGCAAAGTGTGATAGATATTTCTTTTATTCTTTATTTAACCAGGAAAGTCTTCTGAGTTTTAAAATCTCTTATACAGTGGAGTCCTGACCCCACACAACATCCTATTCTATTGTATATTGGAGCACCCAAAGGTTACCTATGCAGACAGGGGAGAACATGCAAACTCGCACAGAGAGTTGAACCCAGGACCTTCTTCTTAAGAGGCTCAAGCTAACTGTTATGTCACCCAAAAATTTAAATTTTTCAAAGTCACTCAAAGTCAAATTAGTGTCAGCAGACCCAGTATTGTAATAGGGCTAACTGAGTCATTACGTGTAATCATTTGTTTATATAGGGGTTTAAAGAAACTTAGTAATATACTTTTTAATACATATTAGATTAAATGCGTTGTGACCCATGTATGTTTGTTAACATGCACTGTCCCAACACACACAAAAATACATTGAAATCTGAAGCATAGGTTTAGTGTACATAGTACAATATGACACACAATGGTTAGATATTGTAGTGTATACTATAATATTGACTATTTAGTGATAAGTAATGATATAGGTGGTCATGGGCATGAATCAACAGTCCTGCATTAATTACAGGACAGACAATAAAAGTGCAAAAGCTCTACTGGAGCGAGTGATGGACATGTTAATAGGCAGGAGTGAGCTCAGTATGAATGCTGTGTTATGGTGGGCAGATGAATCTAAGGAGATAAAAGCAGGCAAGGTGGTGACCATATGAAAGGGGCAAGAGGACACTCTGAGAATGGAGTCCTCACCATTCCTTGGGTAATAAGCCAGCTGTCTATGGGCAGCTCCTGATCTGCTGCTGGGTTATCAACATTCAGCTGAATCAACAACAGAATAACACCTTAAACCACAGCATAGCCCACAGTGCAGAGACACAGAACAAGTGAAAGATAAAGATGCACGACATAATGGAAGAAAATAATATGTGTGAAATAAGTGCATGGGAGATTAAATCAATAAAGAAAAAGAGAAACGATACGTAAATGTACAGTAATCATGCAGTATTGTAAGAGGGGCCAGTTTTTATTGCCGATACTCACCCCTCCAGTGTTTTGTTGTCTTACATCCAGGGCTGAAGCCAGGCTGCCCAAAGCTTGCGGGTCTTCATACGTTACACTAGCAAACACAAGTGAAGTTTAAAGTACAGTAATGTCCTTCTGATTTTATTAGTTTATTTAACATCCTTAAGTTGGTACTTTTTGCGTTGCTCTGCCAGAGAACTACTCCTGGTCTGGGCAAACATATCAAAATCATCTTGATTGTGACTTGAGAGAGATGACAGTGTTGCACTGACAGTGCCTGGACCAACTTCTGAAAAATAGTAAAGAGAAAAGCAACAGATAAGCACTATAAAGCAAAGTGACATGTACATTAGGCTCTAGGCTAATAATGCTAGTAAACCAAACTCACCCAAACCAGCGAGTGCAGACGACAGTGTTGTGGATCCATTATGGGATGGTGAGGCTGAAGCCTCAGCACTGGACTTGGTAGGAGGGCTGGAAGTGCTCCCGGGAGTGACTACAGCAGGGGAGCCTGGTCCCAGGTCTATAAGGTTGTCATCTGTGACCTCACTCAGCATCTTAGGAGCAAACAAAATGTAATAAACTGAAGCTTGAAATGTATATCATTGTAAAAGATACAATGAAAAAATATATGCACAATTTTGTTCTAAAGAAACATACCCCATTATTTTGCGAAGCTCTACCCAATCGGACCCTTTCATATCTATAAGAAAAAATACATCAACATAGTTACAACAATATGGAATTGTTTGTTTTTCTAAAACCATTGAAATCAGTAGCAGATGTGCCAAATTTTGAAACAACACACAATTTTTGTGCGTCTTTAGGTACCTCTCATAACGAAGGAAGATGTTGTTGAGGTCATCATTGACATGTAGCAGTTCCTCAGTAACCTCCTCATTGGAAACTCTTGAAATCAGCTCAACCACTCTTTGCTGCATAGCCCTGCAAGTCCTGTTTAGTTCCTTAAACATATAGATAATAAAATCTAATTAATTCATCCATATGCAAAATATGCAATGCAATCACACATATGATTATGGGTAATAAACTTTGCACTTGAGTTGGTACTTATTCAAAAAGAAAGCTACAGCAGCCCCTACTGGCTAAGCAATGTCCCGGCATTTTAATCAGTACAGGGGCAAAGGAGTTTGACGTAGATGACAGATTAACTACAGTAGAGGGATTGCGTTGTATAAATCATAGACAAGTGTGATGACTCTGGTCACCTAAACATGACCCACGGAGACATTTGTACCAATGTGACTGTGTGTTTTGTTTGCTACATTGTTTGGTCTCTCACCTGAAGCAGTTCAAGATCTGAAGCATCTTCCTGTCCAGGGACAAGTTCTGTTAACATCTCTGACATGACTTTGACATTCCCTCTGACAATGTCCAACTCACTACGTAGCCTGGCAATCTGAAAGCGCACATTTAGTGCAAAAGATTAAGGTTGAAGCTTTACATCTTGACAGTAGCGACTTCTTACCTGCTCTGGTGTTGCAGTGATGGGCCCTTGTCCACTAGTCGTGTTGTGCGTCTGGGAGGCATGTACAACGGCTGGTGCAGGTTTGGGAGGGGCGGCAACAGGAGTGGTAGGGGCCAAATATTTCAGCATGCCGGGGTCCACTTCAGGAGTACCCTGTGGAAATAAAAATGCAATAAGCAAAATGCAACACAAGATTCAGAAGATATTCCTATCTATCCATTTACCCTCTGTGGTGTGTGGATTGGGGATAGAGCATCAAGATCTGCCATTGGGAACTCCACACCTTTCCTCTTCAGTTCTTCATAAATGTGGACCACTCCAGTAAGATCAGGACTACTCCTGAAGGCATCAGCCCAAGCCTGACAATTCACAAATATTGATCATGATTACTGAAACTAAAATGAAATAGTAATTATAAAAGATTACAACATTACAACTAGGGGGTGTCCATAGCCATGAGTCTGACGATACAATACATATCATGATCTGCATGTCACAATTCGATATATCATAAGATATCCCGATATTAAAACATGGCATGATATATTGCGATTTATCTATAATTACTTTTATTAATACAGTCAACTGCACCTTCATGAGAACACAATTTTATGAAATATAATTTATAAAAATGGACATTCAGAACAGTGAATGTAACTCATGAATTTTTGTGAAGAAATTATTTTAAAAATTGATTCAGATGCATTTTGAATCGATTTGAGAATTGTGCAATGAATTATCACAATACATCACTGAATTGATTTTTTCTTACACCTCTAATTACAACTACTGTCCAATCCATGCAGACCCATTACAGTTACTCCATAATGTCACTGTGCACTTTGGGTTTTGTATTTTCTTAATTTAAATAACTAAATATTTCCAGGGACTACGCCAACACAGGGTATCCAAAAGAGGACCAGGTGATTCCCCGAACCAACCTGGATGAGAGATAGCACTTTGTCTTGTACAATGGTCGGAGGGTTTGACTTTGGTGACAGGATCCTGACCATAACACCATCTATGAAATCTCTGTTTGCCACCTGAACATGGAACCTATGGCCACAGTTCTTCACACATGTCTCCAACACCTGTAGAGACAAAAAAAAACATAACTAGTGAGTAATAACATGTCAGACTGACACTGAATGAAGAAAAAAGGCTTAACCCTAATGTAGCCTGACCCTAATGATGATTATTTGGCATATGACTCTCTCCTGCATTAAAACATAACAAAATTAAAAAGGTATTTCTTATTATAGCTTGAAAACAAATTCCCTACCGTCAGGGCCAACATGACTTCTCTGTAGTTTTTGTTCCCACTCAGTCTCTTCTTCAGTGCCCGCATTGCATCTTTTGGCCTAGAGGAAAAAGAAGAGATATTATACACTAGATAATAATCTGAGAAGAGCATGGCATTTTCTTGGCAACCTATTAAATTTTAAATAAATTAGATAAATTTGTTTTGGGTTTTTTTGACACATTAGTAACTCCAAACATAACAATGCTCGGCAATGGCTAGACTACATTCCAATTGTTTAACCCCCCTTGTCATTTGTCAACAGTGAAATGTGCATTCATAATGACAGTCATGCAAAATGCTTTTCTCCACAATAATGCTGCTGCATGTCAAAACAATGGATGTCCTGAGGGACAAGAAATGCAGAAGGCATGTAGAGAAATGTTTTTCATGACTATATATATACTATATATATTTTTAATCACACTCTACCACACTAAAATACATGTGAAGCACTAATGATTTTAGCACACTAATTTTAAACCAGTTAATGCTTAACTTGCTTTAGTTTAGTCTCCATAACTTACCCCTCATCAGTCTCATTAATGATGTCACAGATTTCCATGTTTAGAGTCCAGTCCTCATTTTGGAGGCCTCCATCGGTGGCTCTTTCTGCAGAATATATGTAAGGAAATTGTGAGTTATAAAATACAATAAAATGTGGAGGCTACAGTATAAGAGGCAAACAATCTAAAGTTTCCTTTGAACAAGTCATAATGGAGCTGCTTAATGCAAACAGTGCATTCATTGATTGAGTTCTCTGACTCAACTCATGAGAAATGACAGTGGATCAATGACACAAGCTAGTCACATGACTGTGGGCCAGATGTACCACGCTGTGCCAACAGAGCCAATGTCACAACAGACGTTTTCTGCCACCAAAGGGTGATATATCTTTCACTTAACTAATCTAAACGTATGAGGAGTGAATGAGGATAGTTGTGATGATATAAGCTACAATTAATAGCAAGTGTCGTCTCTTCCAATCAATGCATATAATGTATTGGAATGAGATATTGGTATAAATTAAGTAAACCATGCATAATTTGACAATTCAGGCTGGATTATAAATGAGGAAAAGGCAAAGGTGTCATCATAATGTAACTGTTGGCTTTAAAGTTGGTTAGCTCAAGTCAACCAACACAAGGCAACCTTTATTAACCAACATGAATCAACTGCGCGATAAACATTCTTGAAATAGTGAATGTATGTCCTTGCAAACGTAACGTAATGCATTATATCGCAGAATTAGGAGATCTTGGGCGAAGAAGCGGCCATAGCCTGCTATATAGCAACATTAGCAAGTTAGCATTAGCTGTAAGCTTATTCCAAGTTGATGACGTTTGCTGAGATGGTGTCCGCTACTTTTTCTTATTCGCGTCCCAGACTTTAGGGTCGTGCGTGAGCCGCTAGGCTGCATTTTGTGACTCAGTCATGTTTATCATGCAAACTTACCGATACACTGGCCGACTGGAGTGCTGTACGGATTGCCGAGTAAGAACTCCATTTTAACAACAAACAATCCGAGCGAAAGGGATGGATGTGGATGGATGACAGAGGCGGGCTAACCGCGGCGCTAACAGCTCAGCCTCAGCCTGCCCACACACATTCTTATGTATCCTTAACTTAACCTTAACTTAATCCTTCACTTTATCTGTCATGGGATCGTTTCGCAAGGATATAAAATTAGCATGTAATTAGGCCTATTTTAAGTCTAACGAAACCGTGCATTAAGCACATTTTTTCTGACAATACATAAATAAATACAAATTCTCAGTTATCTTTATAAATTTCATTAGAATTTGAATCTGTTTTGTTATTTTAATGAACGTGCTTTAAAACGCAGGTAGTAAACTCTTGTGAAAGCGCAATGTTGCCTAGGAACAGCGTGTAAACAAAACCGTAGACGCACGGAGGACTTATCGCAGACTACTACTACTACTACTACTACTACTACTACTACTACTACTACTTCATTTGATACAAAGGATAAAACGAGATTCTTAGTTAAACTCCGCTAGCTAGGATATAAAGATCAAGTGCACAATGTGCAGCAAAGTGGTAAGGGTCTATATTACCGAGGACATTTTGCGTGGCATTGTAGCCGAACAACGTGAAAAAGGTCCAACTGGACGTAACCAAGTGGAGCAACTGGAGTTTTGTGAAGTTCAAAAACTTGATCTGGGATCCAGACGTAAGAGATTTCAATAAGTATTTGTTTATTTATGATGACTCTGATTAAATGCTTGTGACTACAGATATTTCAAGGATTGAATGCCTGTGGAAATTTACCTCCTTAACAACTCTACACTTAAATAACAACAACATACAGAAGATGGAGGGCCTGAGTCGTCTAACAAATTTGAAATGTTTAAGTACTACATAAAATTGTTTTTTGCAATACAATTTAATACTCCTCTGTAACACGTGACACTTAAAATGTAATGAAAATATATTTTATGCAGATCTGTCTTTCAACAACATAGTGAAAATTGAGGGCCTGGAATCTATGAAGAAACTAGAGGAGCTAAATTTGTCAAATAACAGAATTTCAGCTCTGGAAAACATGGATTGTCTTGAGAAACTTGTTTTTTTTAACATGGCCAATAATTTTCTGAATAATCTGAGACAAGTAAATCATATTTATAGACACTTTATAGACTACTAGTACACCCTTATCATACTATACTAATAAAACTTTTTGTCACAACACAGGTGTTGTACCTCAAGAAATTAAAAAATCTATTCACTCTTAACTTTTGTGGAAACCCCTTATGCGAAGAGGAAAATTATACATTGTTCATAATTGCTTTCTTTCCAAATGTAAAATACCTTGACTACAGCCATGTCGACAATGAAATTGTGAGTATTTTGGTCAATTTATTCTGTCACTCTGTTATAGCTGAATTACAACACTATATATCATATATATATCCCTAACATTTGCTCAGAAAAAACAAGCATCTATCAAATTCAACCATGAGCTTGAGAAACTCTCTCAGGAAGATTTGGAAAGAGAGAAAAAAACAGAGGCACTGAAAGCTCAACAAGCTGACCTACAAGTGCATGTGGTACTACTTTTTTGCTCTGGTTCATATTGCGTGTGTCAAAGTTCAAAGACATTTCTCAATATGTATATATTTTAGGATGCCTTTGTGGAATCATTAAATGGATCTTTTCTATTTGAACACATGTTCAAAGATGATCCACTGGACAACAAGCTGCAAAGTGTACCAGAAATAGTAGCTCAGCAGAAATCATATCCTTTATTGGTTATTAATTTGAATGTATTTATCAAATAGCAACTCTAATTCCTTCACTTATTACTTACATTCAAGCAGAAGATAACAGAGCTGTGTGTGCAGTTGTCTGAAACAGGCTTGGTGGAGCATAGGCGAAGACAAGCAGAGGTGAACTCATTCTTCACTAATCACAGTCTCAGTGCAGCAGGGATAATGCAGAAAGAAACTGAGTTATTAGGGGAATTTGAAAAGTACTTCAAAGAGGTAAACCATTTCACCATTTCTTGTTAGATAGTATGAACTGCTCTAATATATATGTTTTGTATATCGTTTGTTTGAAAAGTTGAAAAAAGAATCAGCAACTACATTACAGACTGATCACAAGGATGAGCTAAATAAACTCCAAAAACATTTACTTACGCTCGAGTTCAAACTAATAAGTCAGATAGAGGTAGGTGTATGTTAACCCTAGAATCTGCATCTGCATACTCTGATATTGAAACTTTTGTTATTCTAGATGATGATTAAAAAGCTGGATGTGGTCCTTGCAGAAATGGTTGGCACTCTCAGTGAAACTGCTCAAGAAATATATCCTTTTTTAAAAAACACATGATCAGAATTTAACTATATATTGTTTTCATTAACTTATCTATACATTTGCACAATGTCGAGAAC
>KN500998.1:3896-14480 GCA_000787155.1 Scartelaos histophorus | reverse complement strand
ATATATCGTGCAGCCCTAGTGGACATCACACTACCAAGCTGCATATTTCTTCCATTTGTATCAAAATAACTAAGCAACGCTGCAGAATCCTATCACAGAATATCACAGATTAAGAAAATCAAATGAACAAAGTACAGAGCACTTGGCACATACCCATGGCAGTGAAAACTGGTTGATCGACAAAATGGCCTGTTGAAAATAAAGATTGCTTAGACATGCATAAATCGCTCCAAATACAACTTCGGGTGAGTAAATGGTAAAAATGTGAAATGGTCCCATGGGAAAATATATAACATGGTTAAAAGCTCTAAAAAATCAAATTTGCATAATAGCCTGCTTTAATATAAGAAAGACATTGGGAGATTGTGATGAGCAACTGTCGACCAAATCTGGTGTTTAGTAATATACTCAGTTTGAAGTTCCATTAGCGCTTCTACTACCAATGAGGGGACAGTAATGAGTTACTTTGCCAGCTGCTGGGTCCACGTTTGTGTCATCATTAAATAAATCAAATAACAGCTCTTCAGCTTTATGTTGTCTTTTGATTGGGAAAATACCAAATACTGTATCGGAAAATATAATTAGTTTTATAATATAATTAGAAGAGATTGTGATGCATTGAGGCGCTTTATGATTAAAATACAGAAAGCCAGATGGTTGGTCATTACCTGCTTCATCCAGAGGGGTTAGCTACAAAAGTGAGTGCTCACAACAGAGTGAGAGCAAATGCACCAGCAGTTGGAATCAAACAATATGGTTGTAGAATTCAGTGAAACATGATGGCCGATAAGATCTGCCGATATTTTTGGATCGATTTTTTTGAGAGAAAGAGACAGAGAGATACTTTATTGATCCCAAGGGAAATTCAAGCTCTGCAGCAGAGATATTTGCTTCTCCTTGGTGTCTCGGTCAAAGGTCTCAGTGCACAAGTGTCCCTCCTCTGGTCTTATCAAAGCAGCGTCCGGGGGGAACCAGATTAACACAACAGGCTTCACAGAAGTAGGGCTGGGTATCAATTCAAATCTCAAGAATCGATTCAATTCCAATTCTTAAGATTAAGGATCGATTATCCCGATTCCATCCGATCCGATCCAATCTCGATTCTGGTTAGTGTTCTTAAAAACATTTTTTTTAACCTTAACCTGTTTTACATACAACATGTTAAAACTAGCATTAATTGACATTTTAACAGCAAATTATGCAAGTATTGGTAGTTACTGATGGCTGTGAGAGTGGCTGTAGTACTGCGATGGAAACACTTCGCTATGTGCCTCACTCTCTCAAGCAGACGTGCAATATTCGGGAGTTTAAGACCGGCTTGAAGCGACGTTGATTCTATGCGCAAAGCAGCCGACGTGAGTTAGACCCATGATCCGCATGCACCATATTAGCGCCGTTGTCTGTCACGATGGCGAGAGCAGCAGAGTCTATGGTGCGAGTGTGCCACAACGTGAATACCATACGCGGCTTAGATAAAAGTTTACCGGGGGAATAGGCTACTAAAAAATAATTGTATTTATATATATTTAGTAATCGATTTTTGGACGCGCGAATCGATAATGAGAATTTAATATGCGAATCGATTCAGAATCGGAAAATCGATTTTTTCAACACAGGTCTACACAGAAGGAATTACTCTTACTTTATTTTTGCCTCAAAGTTTTTCCTCTGGAAGGTCTCAAAGTATTTACTCTGCACGGCCTTCTGCTACATTTGCTGCAACATTTTGTATAAAAAGCCTGTCAAAAAGCCATCTCAAAAGTCAATAGCTCCTTAGTAAGCAGTACTTTTCAAGTTAACAACTACTTTTTACCTTCAGTTCATAAGATATTGACAATTCCAGAGATAAAATCATCCAAATGATTCCAGTGAAGTGGTATGGAGTTAAAAACATAGTGGAGCACTTCTTGTATTACCACATGACATCACAAGGTAGAACAGAGTGTTTCTGTTTTTTATAAGATGAAGTCAGCCTAAATATACAGGGTTTGTGAGTTAAATGTGTGAATGAAACAAAACACACTCCAGGTATGTTTTTGAATAGGAAACAACATTATGACATAGATTAGAAAATAGCGCAATATGGGTCAGTTAATGTTTGAATATGACTTGCAAAGAATATGTAAACTCTACACAAGAAATCCCACTGCTTCTACAAATCATTCCCAGGCCTTCTTGCTGTGATGCTGTGGTTCATAAACACAACGCCACCATGACACTGATGAATTCTTTCCCAAAAGCATGCAGACCTCAGGCATCGCTGCATTGTGATTACAGCCAAAAGAACAACTTGTTTTGCATACAAATCAGTGTTGTGTCCTTAACCGACACATTCAACTTTGATTCAAAATGATATGCATGTACTTAAAGCAGCATTTGTAAGTGTTATCTACAAAACTTGAGCTGTGACAATCTGTAATCTTCACTTATAAAGCAGTTTCACTGAGGCGTGAACTCTGATGTAGCAGTGATGGTACTTCTGCATAATTTCCAAAAATACAGTCACAACAAAGCTGAACAGATTATGTTAACACAGTGAAGCACACACTCAGAGTTCAGAAGTCAACAGAGCCTGTGTTACAATTTTAGCCCAAAAAACCCATGAATAACATACAGTTTTATTTTAAAAAGTCCACATCTGACTGATTGAACCAGCGAAAAAGCAATATCAAAATGTGTTGAATAATGTTAATAAATTCAGTAATTTACTACATAAAAAGCAAAACTCAACCTTGAATTATTATGGGCATCTCCCAGCAAGGACTGGGTGGTTCCATTTCAACACTCAACACAGAAATAGTTTTAAACACAAACTTTGGTTTCTTCTCTGGCTTCTACTCCTAATCCATTTTACCTCTAAAATTGTCTGTTTCATACTACTGGAAATAGGTGTTTGTGCACAGTACAATTCACCATTTGGTTTATTTCGGGTTCAGTCCTGGTTTATTCCTAGTGTAGTCATAGTTTAGTTGGGGTTTAGTTCTTTGCAAATATGCTGTTAAAAATCAAGTCTGTAATGGTTTTAGTACTGGTTCAGTCTTTCCTGGTTTAGTCCTGGTTTAGTCCTGGTCCTGTGGTTTATACACAGTTAGGATCTCAGCATGGCTCCTTTAATGTCAAAGTTATAAATGCATAATTTCAGCTGTTTTAGTAATTGTTCGGTCTTTCTTTAGTCCTTGCTGTTTGCCCTGAGGTTAGTCCTGGTTTAGACTTGGTTAAGTCCTGGTTTTGTCCTTTGCAATACATATTTACGATCTCAGTATGGCTCCTTTTATGTCAAAGTCATCAGTGCATAATTGCAAGTCTGTTAAAGCTGTTTTAGTCTTGGTTCAAACTCACTGCAGTCCTTGCTGTTTGGCCTGGTTTAGTCCTCAGGTTAGCCCTGGTTTACCCCTGGCTAAGTCCTTTGCACAGTTAAAATCTCAGCGTGGCTCCTTTAATGTCAAAGTCATCAGTGCATAATTTTCCAGTTTGACTGTGAATGGGCCTCTCTCAGCTCTGGAGTTACCATGGCCTGAGGCCAATCATCTGAACATAATACAACCAACCCTCTGCACAACACCGCACTATTTAGTATCCACAACCATTTGATCATTTCAGGACTGGTGCCCTGACATGGACCGAGTTTTCCTGACGCTGTTTTGTTTTTTTTGTTAAAGAAACCTTAACTCCCATAAGCTCCCATAAGCAGACTTCTCAATCTACACGCCAACCCTGTGACCAGACAAGTCTATTTCCAAACACGTCAATCAGAGGTGAGCCATGCATGAAGAGCACATGTAAGCACACACGAACACACACAAACACATACACACAAACACACGCTCCCAGCAATGAGAGACCCCACGCTCTCACAGCATGGCTAAACAGCGCCCCCCGCAGGTTAAATGTGGCACTGGGGCCCCAAACTTGTATGGAAACTAGAGACTCACATTCACAGGATTGAAATTAACCTCTTCAGAACAGCTATAAAATGATCTTGAGCTGTACAGACTAGAGTAAGCCCATGACCACTATGGAACCACCAGGTCACAAGGTAATATAAAAGAAAGTACTATTATTTAATGTTGAAAATGATATTCTATTGCCTAAATAAAGAGTGTTTTATATGATCTTCATGGTATTGGAATCTGTATTGAGGAGAGAGTCTATTCCTTACTATGGAAATAGAGATCGCTAGCTTATAGTAGGACAGACATACATACATACAAACATATATATTATAAAAAAACTTACATGTGGCATTGTTTCACAGATTAAATACACTAGTAAGACTGCACAATTAATTAGCAAAAGATGGAGTCCTTTGCAAAGAACAAAATATCTTATTTTTTTATAGAAGAGTTGTTGTAGCTGTAGTTCAGATCTCTTTGAAATGCATGAGATTCTTATATTTATCAGTTCATTTCAATCATCTTACAATGTTAATGCTCTTAGAGTTTACAAAATGCTCTCTGAACAGAATCATACTTATTAAACACAACACAAATCTTATCACATTTGCAATAATTGTAATTAATCATAGCACTTAACAGTTCATTGTTCATTCACTCCACACTCAGTGGTGGCAAGCTACTATTGCAGCCACAGCTGCCCTGAGGCAGACTGACGGAAGTGAGGCTGCCAAACTGTGCCAGCGTCCGATTCCAACACTCATACACACTCAACTTTTTTACTAGGCAAAGTAGATGAAGTTTCTTGCCTAAGCACAACAACAGTTTTTGTCACTGGCACACCCAATTGTACAATAAAATGTCAATTAGATTATCTTCCAAAATTGTCCAAGTGATTTGTTGCAGTGTATACTAAAACAACTTAACTTAAATGGAACAAATATGATTAGAATCAGCATTGTTCTTTCTCAAACCCAAATACTTATTGTCTTGGGTTCATAACAGATTATTGAATGAAAGATACATTCATAGCACACTCCATACAACTACACAACAACTATACTGTACATATAAGTGGGCACAGCGTACTAGCCGCTGTGTTAAAAATAGGAAGTGACCAACACTCTGGTTCCTTGTAAAACTGGTTGCAATTCACTTTCTATCTTGACGGGGAAGCATACAACTTATCACAGGCTTGGGATGCAGTCCTGGACTGTACCTTCGTGTGGTGCTGCTACATACAGGAAGCAGCCAAACATGTAAAGCAGCTAAACAAACTCTCCTGTCTGACAAAAGAATCTAAAATATATTGAAACATATATTGATGGATTCTAAATATCAATATAATTTAATCAATATCCTAGACCCAGAAGAGATCTCATCTCATATAAAACTATTTACAACAGCAATGTAATAATGAATTGATGTTGTAAATTTTTTTGACTCACCTCCTGGAAGAGCTTCCGGTCTGGGGCCAGGCACTTGGAGGCCAGGGTCTTGGTGACATGGTAGAAGGTGAGCAGAGCACGGTGCTGCTGGAGGCTGTCCTGACCCTTCACTGACTCCAGGAGGATGGGGATGAGCTCGGGCCAGTGCCGTGGGCAATCCAGGCGCGCAACCTTAGCTATCAGCACGGCAATCTGTGTGGCTATCTGTCAGAACATATACAGACACATGCAATTAAATAGGTGTCCAGTGATATTTAAACCTATCAATACAATAATTTCAGGATATGCATCTCACTAGTCTCACAATAATTGCTATATCGACTTATTGTTCAATAGATGAAAGCTGGAACAATATTCTAGCAAAATGAAGTTGTTTCAATTCAGTCTACAACCTACAAAAGAAGTAAGGGAAGAATCATGGATGACATACTTTATTTGAATAACCAAGAAAATGGCATTATGTAACATATAAATTGCCAAATATATTTAGGAACTGCCTCACTTAAAGCAAAATGTGAAACGTCTAGACTGAACAGGACAGTTGGCACCCCAAAGGTAAAATTATTTTTAAGAAGAATGCTTTTTGTTCCTCTCCCGATTACTGACAGCTTCAATTATTCACAAAGAGTAGCACAGTTTGGGCTGACAACTCGTGTTTTAGATAATAGACTCCTTTACAGTCCATTTCGTATTCAGCACAAAGTTTCTGCGGGTAAATGTTTGATGAATATATACATTCAGTATGCATTTTAAAGATAGTCATCTTAAAACTGTTTTATAATTCATTAACATGTACTCCATACTAAAAAGAGGCTATAAAAGCCTCAGAAGAACCAAAATATGTAACATCCACTTGTTATAAAGAGTCTCAAATAATCAATGACTTACTGGAACTGTTTTCTGAGTACAGTTGTGGGTTAAAATGAACAAAACAACCAAATACCAGACAAAAGCATGCAAGGTCTTTGTTAAACATAAATGTTAACATGAAATTGAAAATTACATTATTTATGGAAGGCAGTCTGATTATGACAATGAAACTCAAGTAGCCTATAATTATATATAATACACAGTATATCACACAAGCATGAACTTCAAATATCACTGAAAGTCAACTCTGACCACTGACTTGCTTTCTTCTGTCACTTTGGACCTGCGACTCAACTAAAACTCACCAAAGTGCCCGGCCCTGCCTGCACTCAGCCCGCGCACACACACAACCCAAAGTGACAGCTCATTTGTCGAGAGGCGCACTACAGAAACTCAGATGCAGATTCATAAAAGCGCTGAATGTTGCCCTGATTAACTATGTCTAACTTTAAAGAGGGGGGTATTATGCAAATTTACTTTTTTATACCATGTTATTACATTGCCCACTCATAAAAAGTTTTAAGGGGTTTTATAAGTCTCCATGCATGTTTGAATACATTAGCAATCTCTAGCAATGGTTAGCATTTTCAAAACAATAAAAGGTAAAATGGTGATCTAAACACGTTATATGTTAGAATAGCCCATAGAAGATGTAAGTTATTCAACAATAATGAACATCTGTACTGCATGAAATCCCCTGTATAGTTACCTCAAGCAATAATGAACATCTGTACTGCATGAAATCCCCTGTATAGTTACCTCAAGCAATAATGAACATCTGTACTGCATGAAATCCCCTGTATACTATAGGGACTTTTTGTATGATGTCAATCACATCAACTGAACCAAATCAGAATAACAATACCTCAAGCAAAACCAATAAACTTTAAAGGCACACTATGTAACTTTTACTTCCACCAACTGCCTGTCTCCATGTAGATATATTTTTTGCAAGGAATATTTCAGTCAGGTATTAAATTTTATATTAATTAATCTCTGTGTTATGCTGCTAAAAGATCCCCCTCCACAGAGCTGACTTCAACTCCGTCGTTACCAGTTCCAAGCAAAGCAATAACATCACCCAGCCAAATCCTCACCACAAAAATTACATAGAGCAACTTGCCTGTGCCTGTAGCACATTTATTATATAGATAGAGATATATTGTAAAATTAACTCTTAAGGTCCAAAGAAGTCTGGTGTGTACTATCCACATCAAATTATAAAGCATTACATTGTCAGAGCACATGGCGTGCAAGTTGTTGCTAGCTTTATTGTTAAAAGTGCTTATAAACTCATCACAGTTAATAAGTAGAATGCTGAGAATGGATGTGGTAATTCAGAAATGACTCTGCAAACTGTTTAAATTGTTTTTAAGTCAGGAAAAATAAGGTATAGCGCCTTTAAAGGTACTTTTCTAGTGGAGGATCCTTCAAATGCTGTATTACATGGAAATGTTACTTTGTCTGGAATGTTTCACAGTATGATATTAAACCTTTCTATCTTCAGTTAGAAGTTAGAAGTTACAAGTCAGATCTGTAGAGAGGCAACCCTGCTCCCAGTCAGAACCGTAGATTCAGATTGTATATCAAAATGGACATAGCACACACACGCTAGCCACGTTCCAAATAGGAAGCTCACAGCTTCTGGCTCCTACTGACCCTGGCTCCCATTGACTCACTGGAATATTGTGGCTCCTCCCTCTGCATCTGCTGCAGTATCCCTTATCCTTTTTATCTTAAAATGTTCATATCAACCCGCTCTACATGATCCTGGTGTTTTTATTTCACTCTTTTGTCCTTTAAAAAAAAAAAAAATCATAATACAGATCCTCCAAATTTGCCCCTGTAACCACAAGCATTGCTAGGTTCATTTTGAGTGAAGCCATCAAGCCGGACGCTATGGGTGACGTCACACTCGCTTAGTCAACTTCTTTATACAGTCTATGGTCAAAATACCTGTTTTTCTTGGTATTTTTAAGCAATAAAACCCCTGCAATTCAATAAATGTAAGATAGAGCTGTTAAATGTCGTACTGTGTAACACTCCAGGCAGAGCACTGACATCTCCATATGAACAAGCAGATGACAGACCCTCCATCAGAAAAGTTACACAATCCACATTTAAGTGGAGTGATGCGACGCTGTTCATTCGGTGAAGTGTTGAGCATTGGGTCACATGTAAACTCCTCACTAGCTTGGACCCGCAGGGCTGAGGCGGGAAGTACTTAAATGTGTTTGGAGCTGGCCATATGGAGTCTATTAGAGCCCCTCCTCTGGGAAATACAAACTGTACAAATCAGGATGGATCGCCACAGCATTCCAGGTCCCTTCAGACAAAATGTATTACACGCCAATTGATTCCTGAATTTTTCACTCACTGACGTCCTCTCATAGGAATTGTGGAAACCAGTGCAAATGAGAGAAATACTTTGGTTAACTCAAAACTGAGAGTGTCTTATTTATTTTTTAAGTTGTTGGGCAATGCTTATGGGCTGTTCAACTCAGAGATTCTTAGATCCCCTGGGTGCAAAGCACATGCAAAGTCATTATTAAAAAAGTGCTGCAACTAATTATGCTTTTAGCAACCGACTAGTAAGTGATATTTATTATTTGTATATTATTCTTGACTGGAGGCGGCACGGTGGCTGAGTGTCCTCCCCGTGTCTGGATGGGTTTCCTCCAGGTACTCCGGTTTCCCCCATCAACCAAAAACATGCAACGCCCTATGGACAGTTTACAATCAGGGACCGTAGGGGAGTCCCTCCCTCCTGTGGGTCACCACCTGCAGAGGGGTTCATAGGGTCTGGGTCTGGTGCACAGAGTAATGGGCAGAGCTGCCCCCGCAACCCAGCCGGATTAAGCGGGAGAAAATGGATGGATGGATGGATATTCTTGACTGGTAAAATTATCATTTAAACTGTATTGTATATATTGTAATTGGACTTTTTTTGTTAAAAACTTCTGCCATTTTGATTCATTTATGATGCTGTCTTTTTATTAAAACCTCATTTTCTCCTCATAATTCAAACAGCTATTATTTATAAGTGGTGAATTATTTCAGTAGTCAGTTAACATGTAGTCATACTTTGACTGTCTGCTACGTAATAGCTCATGTAACTTTTCTGATGGCAGGAGCACCAACTGCTAGAGAGGACTCCATGGAGATGTAATTGTTAAATATGGCACAGGTGAATGGCAACAGGCCAAGGAGCAGATCTGAGGAGATGCAATCCCACTCGCAGTAAGAATGCATGTTTTTAGTACTTTTTGAGAAATAAAAACTGTAATCAGGTACTTGACGCCCGACGAGCATCAAACCTTTTTTTCTGTCCTGTGCTTTTGTAGCAAAACATAAAAAACAACAACTGTAAAGAAGACTGTCCTCAAACATCATTTTTTGTAACTCTTTTAATCTGAGACATTTTAAATTGCCCTGCAGTGTGACCTTTCCTGTCACTGTGCTGGACATTCACTATAAATGTGCCATGTTAAAAAGTTCAAATTACTTAACATGTCTATACTGTTGGTTTAATAATGATGTAACTGTCCCATCTTAAAAAATCTTTTTAACACTTAAAATTGTGTTTTTTTTAGGAAATACTGCTGTCACACCACAAGACATCGCACTTGCAGTTGTTGAAAATGTTTCAGTTAAGTTAAGTACCCAGTCTAAAGTTTAATGCCATACTGCGGAACATTCAAGGCAATGCAGTAACATTTCTTTGGAAACAACCACCCACCATCAGAAAAGTTGCATTGTGGACATTTAAAGAGTACGTGATTTGACAAAGTAATTAACACCATCATATACACTTCCATCCATCCATCTTCTCCCGCTTAATCCGTCTGGGTCGCGGGGGCAGCACGCTGCCCATTACACTATGCACCAGACCCAGACCCTATGAACCCCTCTGCAGGTGGTGAGTTCACAGAAGGGAGGAACTCCTCGGCGGTCCTTGATTGTAAACTGTTCATAGGGTGTTGCATGTTTTTGGTTGATGGGAGTAAACCCATCCAGACACGGGGAGGAAACACGCAAACTCCACACAGAAAGGCCCGGGCGACCCGGGGATCGAAGACATAAACTTCTTGCTGTGAGGCATGAGTGTTGCCACTCAGCCACCGTGCTGCCATATACACTTCTATGAGAATAAATGAAATGCAGAAAACTGTATACTTTACTGACCTGATTGACTGGTTCGTTGAAGTTTGTGATGAGCCCGGCGCGTAATGATGTCTTCTCTTCCTCTGACAACGCACTGCAAAAACAAGCCAATCAAAAAGAACCTCCATTAACAAGTAGGTCAGGGGGGAGAGTGGGGACACGGACAGCAAATTTGGCGAGAGCAGTCAGGCTAATAAATTGTTCAGAAG
>KN500993.1:28645-59894 GCA_000787155.1 Scartelaos histophorus | reverse complement strand
CCGCTCTTTCCTTTCACATCATACTCCTCTTCTGTTCTCCCGAGCACTGACAGTGTGTGGGAGACTCTGTAAAAATATCCTCAATGTGTAGGCTCCTTCTGCAAACCATATTTCAAATGAAGCAAGTGATACACATGGCGTATACCAAATGCTGTATTATTAATGCTAACATTGGAAAAAGAGAAAACCTTTAATAGAAAAAAAATCAGCATGGGCTTGAGAGCATTTTGACTTGACTTAAGCAGATTATATTTAACAAAAAAACAAACACATTAGATACATATTTACTCCCATGTGTGCGGTCAAAATGCTTTTTGTTTTTTAACCTGAATTAGTGTAGGCGTTTATTAAATACTCACCTTCTTTTGCAGTATACAGTGGAAGATGAAGATGAACATTCCCTGCAGCGAGTTGAAGATGGTGAAGAGATATGCCATAATAACAGTGCTCTCATTGATGTACATGAGGCCAAAAGCCCAGGTGAGGCCCAGCAGACACAGCAGCGCTATGGCCCCGATGACCCAGGACCTGTAGAAGGGCAGAGCATTTTCATTTAGCGCTGAGTGGCTGTCAGACATGTATGATGCATGTGGGACCATAAAACATAGGAAAGGCGTTAGCAGGGGTTCACTCGGAGTCCTGTCGCGGCGGGAGGGGAATGGAGAAAACAGCAGGAGTTCCTGTCTAAAAAAGAACTGCATTTTATAGGAAGAGGGAGAGGTTACAAGTTAGCTTATGTCATTGAGTAATATAGTGAAAGTCAACAGTTTCTTTCCAGAGAATATTTTCCCAGCCTAAAATGAAGTCTGCTAGTGTCATTCTTATTATAACCATAGAAGCAGATTTAATAAGTTTTTAAAGCCTAGATTTTTAAATAAAGCCCCTGCTGAGGTCCTTATAAGGGGCAAATGTCGTGGCAGCCTGGTCTAGACTGAATATCCGTGGCTTCTCTGGGCAGTAAGTAGTCGGACATAACAGCCATTAGGGGTGACATTTCAGCAGTAAAGGTCACAGTTTGTGGTTGGACATGACTAGTGCTATCGGCTGACTGGGAAGTGATCACCTTTGAGGAATAGAGATACTGAGACACACACATGGGGGGAGAAAAAACTTAGGGAGAAGTGAACCAAGTGAGACTGCAGTGATTGATTTGATGTTGGCCTCCGTGGCACCATTCCGGCGAGACAGAACCTCCAATAAAGCTCGCACTGACGACCCCTTCTTCTATAAAGGGTGCACACTCCATTCCACTCCTCACAATCTAGCCATTTCACCTCTTCCCTCCAGTGCTCCCCAGAGTCAACTTCTCTCCCTCTCTCCCCTCATTCACATCTCGCCATTATATTTCAATAGCGCATTAGTTCTATAGGTCACGGGAGCTCACACACATCACAAATGTAATGTGTTGAACAGAGTGGTTGTAGTATGGAGACAATCTGGGCTCATTTAAGGAGGGGCGTGGTGGGGTGCATAGGGAATGATTTCTGGGAAAGACAGAAAGCAAAAGTGGGAAGAGGCCTTACCACAGCCAAATCCACAAAAAAGACAACCATGATGGCAGATGGAGATGGGGACAGGAAAGAAAAGAAAAACACAAAAGGACATAATGATGATTAACAAGAAAATGAAACACAAAAAAGAGCAGACTAATGAATGGAAAATAGATTACAATCTTTTGAGCATTTAGTGTGCAATGAAAGGGAATTCCAAAGCATCATGGTCCTAATTTGCCTTTTGATTTTTGAACTTAATTATCCATTTTAGTGCGTTGTTAACTGCGCCGAAGCATAGATTTGGCTTTGTCATGCACTTCCTACTTGTAACTTTATTGAAAAATGCATGGTGACAATGTCTAAATGATAAATCCGCAGTTCAAATTCATGCATTTTAAGTTGCATGTGAAAAAGGGCATTGAGTAAATTATTGAAATTAGCCACACTCTTTTGATATTGGCAGAGCAAAAAAGTAACTTCTGATTAGCAAGCTTGTTAGAT
Source organism: Scartelaos histophorus (assembly GCA_000787155.1). Lineage (NCBI taxonomy): Eukaryota > Metazoa > Chordata > Actinopteri > Gobiiformes > Gobiidae > Scartelaos > Scartelaos histophorus. The sequence goes on along the minus strand of KN500993.1, from coordinate 57,900 downwards.
ATTTGGGAGATTTAGTGCACAGAATAAATGAAGCCAGATTTCATTCTCCGAGGCGGGTACGAGTAATGGTAACATGACTGGGAATAATAATGTGATGAAATGTCAAACAGAGGTGAAATGATTTTATATGACAAAAACAAGGACATAATCGTAAGCGTGCATGGCCACATTTGTCGTCAAATTTAATATTTTTTTTCCTCCCACAAGGGCAAAAAAAAGAGTGCTTACTTGATGTTATCCAGACATCCCGAATCCGGTTTGAGGATAGCTGTATGGTGGAACATCTTATAAAGAGCTATGCCCAGGAAGATTACATTAAGCTGCAACAAACACAGCACATATCAAGTTAATACACTGCTGCCATCACTGTCTAATTAAAGACAATGTCACAGAGGCAACTCACTCTCACACACATATTGCATATCATTTCATTTTCCTCCCTTAGCAATTGGCTAGGGGGCACTGTATCAGTCGGCAATCACCAACTGTCTTTATGTGCACGATATACTCTAGCTCTGGCTTCAAGGGGAAAACATAGCAGTCATTAAGCCCGTAGAGAATCATTGGCGCAGTAGAAATCCAATTCTTGCAGATGTGGACTTTTCGACTGGCCTTCACACACACACATACACACACACAGTCAAAAAACATAATGGTCTGAACTACTGTGTTGCCAGTGCCAATAGGTGGAGGAACATAGTGGCCACAAATGCATTGATATTACTAAAAGAGCCAGTTAGATCAGTGATAGCCCACCTGACATTTCTAGAGAAAGAGACCAGAGCATCAGCGTTGACATTCACCTAATTGGAACCATTTTTTGGCAAACACTCTTTTTTATTATAGCTTGTTTCGACATTTTTAATACGTGCGTGAGTGCCTGGTTTATACTTGCCCCGCACCATTCATCATTGATTTCTCCGTTACTCTGTGGTAAATAATAGTCATAACAGAAAGTGACTGTCATTTACTAGTCTCATAGTGTTTGCTTGAAATGGAACAGCACATCAATAAGGTGCCAATATTTTCCTAACACCCTGTCATATTCACTCCAGTGTCTGCCCAGAATGCTTTCAAAAGGATTTTCAGCTTGTTAAATAAAAATGAAAGTAAATCCATAAGAGGTTTTTTTTTTTTCTTTAAATGCATGCACTTGTAAAATGTATAGTGCACTTGGTGTTTGTGTCTTACCATAATGATGAGTGTAGCAGGCCCTATAAAGCTCCAGATGAAATATGTATCTAATCGTAGCCAGCACCTATAAAGAAAGACAAAGAAAAAATATTCAGCATTATTTAAAAAGAAAGTTCGGACACTGGTCAAGCAATACAATGGTTTGGAAAAAACTGCATTACCCCCATTTTTAAGCAACCTCTGGAAAAAGTGGGGATTTGAAACTACGTAATGAGATACTAGCGCTTAGAATAGCTTTTGTCAATCCTATGCTTAGAGCTGCTGCTTAATAAACTCCATGGGGGAAAGAGAAAGTTAGGTATGGGTGGGAAAAGGGGAACCTGGAATTTGGGGGAAAAAACAGGTTAAACCATTAAACCCATTCTTTTGATATCATTAAAATCTAATTTACTTTTTTTTTATTATTTTTTTTTTTACAGTGCTGTGCTTAATAGTGTCTATAGTATAATATCTGTTATCTATGTTATCTTACTTAAAGGTCCTATATTATGCAAAATTGACTCGTGAGGTTATTGTTACCTCATCAAAAATAACACAAATGTTTGAGTAACCATTTATTATTAGGTCTACATCTCCAAAGCTGAAAATGCTCTGCTCCAGCTCGTGATGTCATTTAGTGGTAATTTTCCAGTTAACAACTAACCTTCAGTTTTAGTTCAGCAGAGAGACCATCCAAATGATTCTAGTGAAGGTGTATAGCCTTTAAAAACACAGTGGAGCACTTCCGGTATTACTACATGACATCACAAGGTTCAACAAAGTGTTTGCTGTTTGAAAGCAAAACTCAATCTAAATATGCAGGGTTTTTTAGTTAAACATGTGTGACTAAATCAAAACACAACTCCAGGTATATTTTTGGTGAGGAAACAACATTATAAAAAAGAAAATAGCGTAACATGGACCCTTTGATGTATAGCAGCAGATGTGCATATGAATACACATCGTGCCCCTGTCCTGAGCTTGATATAGAACAGCTTGAATTTATTATGCACACTGGAACCCATTGAAGGAAATAAATAGAACTCAGTGTATACTTTATCAAAAGCACGGAGACATCGGGAGAGTGGCGGAAGTTGGGCACATGTGAAAGTGACAAGAATGACTAAAGGTAAAGGAGGAGTGGACCACGGGCATACATCACACACGTGGAATTGGACAGCCATGGATGAACATCAATGATAGATTCAGCTACTCTTCCCCCTTAGGGCCTAGAAATATGACATGAGCCTGTGCATTTGAATACTGACTTATGGATGCAGTCGTCACACATGGCTATTTATGAAGTCTGGAGAGGTCAAAGGTCGGTGGAGACACACTGTCAACACACCAGCTAGGATAACCCACTAAGTCCTGCGCATGCTAAAGATATGACTGGATGCTCCACATTCATGAGGACACATAATACATACAGTTTGTGACAAGGTTAGCCAGGATATGCTCTCAAAGGTGAGTTATACTGCTGCACTATGCAAAAATGATATTTTTAAAAAGGTATATCAGTTTGCAGCAAAAACATAAAGGTCATATATTACGCAAAATGGACTCTTGTGAGCTTTAAGCCATGTTAAAATGTTGTTATGTACCTGGAGTTATGTTTTGTTTCATCAATCCATGCCCTTTACCATTGGTCTGTCTGTTATCTCCAAAAGACAAAATTCTCTGGTCCACCTTGTTATGTCATGGAGCTATTGGATCAGATGGAACAGAGTGGTTTCTGTTTGAGAGAAAAACCTAAATATGCAGGATATGTGTGATAAACATGTGTTAATGAAACAAAACACAACTTTGGGTATGTTTTTGATGTGGAAACAACATTATAACAGGGATCAGAAAATATCACAAAACGGGCCCTTTAAAGAGAGCATGGTTGCAATTATATACCACAATAAATTGGATTCAACCTCAACATTTTAGTTCAAAGATGGTTGCTCTTCAAGCTATTATGTCGTAAAGAATCAACTGAAAGTAATTATTCACTTGCAGATCTGGTAAAGATACTCAATAAATGAACATAGGTGGGTGGGCCTTTCACATAAGGGCAAATTTGAGCCAATCCATATACTGTTTGTGACAAGGCTGCAGACGATATGCTTCACTATGCTGAATTACATTGCCCCAAAAGTCTTTCTTCATCCACTTTAGGAAGTGAGAATGCAAAAAGACTCCGGTATGCCCTCTGATGGAGGTCAGACCCAATAGGTTGTAGAGAAAGGTGCCAAACAAAAAAATATACTGGGGCAAAATGGCCGCCTGATTCATGACCAGTTGCTTTTGAATTATTAATCTTTCAATTTCCAGCACATTAGAGAGCCCTCCATTATGGGTCCCTGGCTGTGTCACACTATCCCCCATTAGGGCTCCTGTGCTAAGTCATAGCTGCGTTCATTATAGGGACATGAATGAGAGTCAGTGCCACTGGCTAATGCAGGGAGACTGAAGGTGGCTTATGTGACAAGGTGACACTGCAGGGGAGGTCCATGATATTTTCAAAGGGTTTAGTTGCAATATTATGTCAAATATCATATGCAAAGCCATTTCGCAGACTAGATTATGAATGATATAGTACCAAGGCACTGTCCTATTCTAATTTATACAGATTCTACACCGTTCTCAAGCACTGTGACGAGTATCCAAACCCAGCACTGACCCACATAGACAACATGCACAGACCTGATGTTAATTGACTCTTGTGAGCTTGCTTTATGTCATCTTATAATGCTGTGATCAAAAACATCAAAAACATATCTGGAGTTGTTTTTTTTTTCAGTCACGCATTTTTGAGTAATCCTTTATTATTAGTCTCTCTACATCTCCAAACCTCAAAATGCTCCGTTCCATCACGTCATGATATGTTGATTTTTTTAACCTTTAGTTCACTAGAAATGAGCAATTCCAGGGCTGAAAATATCCAAATGATTCTAGTGAAGGTGTAGTTTACACAGTGGAGCATCTATTACCCCATGACATCACAAGTTAGAACAGTGTTTTCAGATTTGTGTGTTAAACTTGTGTAACTCCAGGTATGTTTTTGACATTCAAACACACAGCAGATAAAAAATTGCATAATATGGAGACTTTAATTCAACCTTGTATGGCTTAAATCTTATCATATAGCCAAAAAAAAATTAAAATCCCAATACTGCCAAGAAAATTACACACAATAAAAACTGACCCCTCCAAAAAATTGTTCCGGCTTTCATATATTGAACCATAAGTCGATATAGTAATTATCATGAAATGCCTAGTACTTGGCATAGTCCTGTAGTTATTGTCACAAAGAAATTTCCAGTGATCTAATGCTATGCGGTCTGGATTATTCATATCTAACTTGGGCTCTCATGTTTTAAAGATTGCCCCCACAATGAAATATTGATCTAAGTGGCATACAGATTGGTGTGGTCTGACGTTTAAACACTCTTAAATCAGAGCCTTTTTATCTATGGACTGCTGTGTGGATAGTGAAGAGCGATGAGTTCTCAAGTGTGACTACAATGGCCTTAGGAGCAGCTAAGAATGGGAGCGCATCTGAATCATTTAAGAGTACTATACCATTCTCTATTGGTAAGATCAGTCATTTATAAGCAAATCCAACATCCTCTTTAACCCACACGATTTCATTGTCACTAAAGAAAGGACAGGTCACGGACATATATATAAGTGTATTATCCTTTATGTAATATTCATATGTGCTCACTGGATAAAAGTGTTTATCAGTGAAAGGGCAGGCAGTGCACTGAGTGAGAAAGTGCGTTCATAGGTGACAAGAAAGAAAGTTATGGATAATTACAATACACTCTTAATGCTTATCTTTTACGTGACTACTCTGCCTCCAGGTAAGCCACCTTTTTAAATACATAACAAGAGTGGATGTGTACATATATAGAAACCTCGCACGCTCCTCCATCACTCCCCACAGTGGAAAGATACAAGATTCAGATAGAAAATGTTTCCAGGTTTTAGCAAGTAGGTGCAGTATGTTTGGGGCCCACAAGTATACTTTTCTGATTTTCAAATGAATTTAGTTATGTACTGTCTTTCAGATATAAAACAATACAGCACCCAATAAAATGCTCAAAGATTCAGTGATTCATTGAGTGGCTTAGCTATTATTAGTAGGGATGGGACAAGATCTTGTAAAATAAAACTCCCACAAGATTGGGCACTCATGAAGAAACTCATGAAGAGATTTTTTTTCTATTTAGTTTACATCTGGATTGGACAAAAATAGTTAAGGGCTGGTAAGTTATATCTCTTGAGGAATTGTGGTTTCAAAAAGTATTTCTACAACTATAACAAAAATATGAAATAAAAAAGCAAATTTAAAACTGCAAACAGGATTGACAAATTATTTTATTATATGTCTCATCTTGTGGAAATTCTGTCTCATCCAACCCCTAATTATTCTATATACTTCTACTTGTGTATAATACTATATAATAATAATTTGGCACTGAAGTAACAGACAGAATGAAGCCAATATTTTCATCCTTGTCTGTCCTTGTAAAAGCCCTCTATATTCACACATTGTCATATTCATGCAGTGAACACCCCCCTGCATTTCCTTCTCTATACTGACTCTTCAGCTCGAGAAGTCCCACAGCCAAAATAACAGTAGGGACTGGCCTAAAAACCCTCCCTGGCAAATGTGTTGTGCATACAAGCTTCCTGTGCCTCTCCCCGAACCCCATGAGCTGCTTACACTCGGTCCGTGCCATAGCTGCGGTAGTCCACTGCTGCCGACACAGCCACGATGATGGCGGGCACGCCGTAACCTGCCAGGTAGAAGTACTTAGTCCTGGAGTGCTCGCTCTCAAACACCTCCACCAGCATGATGTAGAGCTGAACGCCTTCCAGGAACATCCAGGTGAAGGCTGCCAGGAAGAAGAAGTGCAGCAGGGCGGCAAAGACAGCACAGGCAATCTAGAGAAACAAATGGAGAAGATTTATAGAGCCGGTCATTTGTCTGGTAAATTGTTTAGGAGATAAATACACTGCTCGAATACATTGATTTTGATACAGAACATTTTGTCTTAACAAATAGTGCTTTTAATGGACTACAGTGGATCATGACCTATTTATATCCAAAGCACTGGCTAAAACAAGGATTACTAGTTTAAATAAAAGCGGAGCGGAACCAGGATCCAATCAATCAAAACAGAGAAGCTTGAATAACAAACCTTCAGATGAGATTTTATGCCTCTGAGCTACTGAACTAAACCGGACAAAATGAGCACGCAGGACATAACAAGCACAAACCAAGGTCTTGACGAGGAAGGAATAAATGGGACTAAATCAAGACAACAAAGAAATCTGACTCAAAAGCAATTGCGTTAAATATCTGAAAATTATAATAACTGTATGAAATCAGGCTATTACTTTTAAATACTCCAGTTCTGATCTTGATTTCTCCATTTGAGTTTGGAGGTGAATAAAAGAGCTCTGTGGTTGACCACACAAAGAGCCAAAGCACTTTGCAAAACGACCAGGTTGCTTGAATGCCTTGGCAGCAGCGTTGACAATTCAATATGATTTTTGTCATTGCCAAACATTTTGAATGAATAGAGGGGCTGCTAAATGAATCAGCGATGTGAGACACATGGTGCAAATCGAATCTGACACATTTTGGGATTTAAAAGGCCAATGAAAGCATTTAAGTGATGAATAGAGGCAAAATCAGTGGCATTATTGCAACCTAATCACATGTTTTCAGTGAACTGTGTGATAAAATGATAATTAGTTCCTTGTAAGATGCTAATTATTATATACTGAACTAAATGGAAATAAATTGGCATTCACCTGAGGCAAGCAGTGTTTCATAGGCAGAAAATATAATGAATGGATTTTAGATTACATTGTTATCTGGTAAAGCCTGAAGGATGAAAGCAGTTTGATGAAGATGATAAATAAACCAGAAAAGTACATAAATTCTACAAAACATTAAAATAAAACTGAGAAGTAAAAAGTGAGCAGTAAATATAAAAATTAGGTAACTTAATTAAATGGCACGCACTGCGGTTCAGGAGGACACAATCTAAATTAGTAAAGAGAACCTCATTTTAAAATACCAAAGATTTCAACATCAACAATATCCATCTTTATTAAAAACCATCATCACAGAGATGGGTTTTACACATTATTTATGATCCTGGTCTAGCTTCATAACAATTATTTCTGTTTTATTCACTCTTTTAACTCAATCTTATTTATAGATTTGTTTTGACTTTGACCGTAGCTCTACTTATACAATCCAAACACCAAATCATTTAACAGTGAAGTCGCATATTGCATTTTATTCAAAGAAAAGTAATAAACCTGCAAACAGCATTAACTGGGACAAGGATAAGGAGAAAAAGCTTAATAAGAGGACCAATTGGTTTGTGCTATTCATGCCTTTAATCTAAAGAGTCACTCCTGAATCAGTGAGTGGTAGCGCTACACAGACACAATTACCTAACAATGAGTTTAGGGGGCGAGGGAGTCACTCATTTCCATTTCTAATGATGGCACAGCGTCACGCACACACAGGTAAAGAAGCCTCTACTTATGCAAAGTCATTTGGTTTTTCCTGCTGGAATTAGGGCTTAAGCGTCCGCGAGCTAAGCGACGCTGAAGATGTTAATAGAGGTCACAAATAGTCACCAGTAATTAAGAGGAGAATGGCGGCCTGGCTGATCTGCTGCATAAAGAAAAACCATCCCATCCCCCGCACCGTAGCACTCACACAAACAGATAAACACCCACGTCAAAACACATTTATCAAATTTGCTCCATGTCTTCGTTTGAAATGAGCAGGTTGTCTCATTTTAGCGCAGCGGGGAGGCAGAGGCCCAGGGCGCAGCGCATGCCGTTCCCTCCTTACACAGAAAAACATCCAAATGGCTCGGAGACAAAGAGTAGAAAGCACTGCCGATCACTACTGCAGATATACAGGCAGCCACACAGCTCGAATGATTGTGGTTTGTTTCTGGACAACGCGGTATTGATAGTATTGATGTCGTCAACGTTTCCTGGGGGTGTCAAAGGTAACTGTAGGCACTGCTCTGTCTGAAATTTGTTAGATTTCAATTTGAGCTATAACTTAACACAGTCTGACCGGAAGGAATGGCCTATAGAACAACAACAGATGAGGGGATTTGTACTGTTAGCTCCTTAACACCAACTGTCACAAATATGCAACAACAAGACAGCGGCTGTATTACCCCATTGCAGGTTAGTATATGTGCAGTACCTTCCTCGGAACCCTTGGCAAGCACTTGTGTGTAGTTGTTGTAAATTTGCAACATACCCAAGTCAAATGAATCTAAATCTAAATTAATCTAACCTTAGTTTACTATCTGCTTAAAGACAAAACACACAAAACATGTTTATATATATCTATATTAAGGTGTTAAACAAGTACTTCTCAAATAAAATTACAGTCACAAGCTAGCAAGCCTTAGCCAACAGTTTTGCAGTTACTCACACTCAGTTTTTATTGAAAATCAAACACTTAACCTGGACCATGAACACTTGTATTCATCATAGGCTCCTGAAAATGTGTTTTCAGATGATCAATAAACTTATTTGATAGTGTTTGGCAGTGTAACTGATGAACATTTTGCTAATACACATACATGTAGAAGTCCCCCAGCATGATGTCCCTGCAAAGTGTCAATATAATTTATATAATTTAGTTACAGCAACATCAACAGTTTATCACAGTAATCAAGTACAGTAATATAATTATAATAATGCTTGTTAGTTAGTTAGTCTCACTGTTGCTTTCAAAGCAACAGCTGTGCTATAAAATGAATATTGCTGTGTGAATACTGTCGTTAGGTCCTTGGCCAAGACACTTAACCCACCTTGTTCCCTGTGTTTGCATCACCTAGTATTTGAATGTGTGAATGTTTGAGTGGTTTGTTGATGTAAAGCGCTTTGAGTGTCATGAAGGTGTAAAAGAGCTATATAAAAATGTGACCATTTGCCATTTACCATGATTAAATTACCTAGTTTAGTTTATGTTTGGTTCTGGATTAGCCACAAATATAAATACATAAAACTATCGAGCATGCAGCCTCATTGAACATTTCACTACATCACTTCTCTCCTTCTCTGATCCTCCCCTGGATTACAGCTAAATTTGTTATGCATTTAATCATGGATACAATTTGTCTAGTTTATTTGTTGCAGCCCAATTCTTGCCTCTCTGGGTCCCACATGTGGAGAGCGCAGGCATTAGAGAGGTCAGTGGCTAAAATGTTATATCTGCTACATGTGGTTAAAGTATGTGGGGTTTGTTTACACTCTAATAGAGGTTGAGAGGGGTCATCGTCTTCATGGTCTTAGATGTAGTTTCTCGCCTACAGATGGGAATAGCTAAAGCAGAACACAGTCTCACATGAGCGGCATGGGTCACGCGTCATTAACTGTAATAGAAAGTGCCAATCTGGTAATGTTTAGTGGGAGTGAGGAGGAGAGGGGCTGAATGAGGAGGGGGTTAGAGTAAAGGCACATAGTAAGCTATGAAAAAAGGGGAAAGAAATGTTTGACAATAGCAGAGGGACACCGGAGATCATTCTTCAACAGGCTCCTACAGCTCTGCTCAAACAGTGAGAGATACAGGACTATATTCATACCACACTCCATACAACTGTACAACAACTCACCCTGATGCAATAGATCACCTTATGTCCTGTCAATCATCATATCATCTTTGCATCGTTTTCCTTTGGACCTCTGTATATAGCGTAGGTATATTTGTATTACTATATTTCTATATTTTAGTTTTTCTTGTAAATATACATTTATATAATTATGCCTTCTTTGACACCAGCCCCTTGCTATATTTGCAACTTATTTAGAATTGGTCATTACTATTTATATTTTTCTCTTGTTATTATAACATAGTGTGATGTGTGGGCTACTGCGTCCAAATAATTTCCCTTGTGCAGCAATAAAGTTTACTTTAAAAAGTAGTTATATCCCAAACAAGAATTATTTACCAGAAAAGAGGCATTGTAACTGGTTTTGTTTTAGCTACATTAGCCAAGTTTGGCCAAGGCATTGCATAAATAAAAAAAAAAGTTTAAGGCGTTGAGGCATTCTTGGATCAGTTTTTTGTTCAGAAAGTTTTTGGTGTAGGGGAAAAAGGGAAAAAATCTGTATTACAAAGTCTGCTAAGTAATTTTACTTTGCTTGTAAAATGTCTCTTAAGGCAAATTTCTGAGATGACAATGTAATAAAGGGAAAAACTGAACAGATTTTTGTCAGTGTGCAAATTTGTGTTTTTGATTTATTCTGGGAAAGCAGCACGTATCAAATGTTCTGTTGATTTTGTTCTAGCCTCAATGTGGTCAACCAATAACAGCTAGTTAGCAAACATTTCAGAAGTTGGTATGCCAATAAAGAACTAAGAACAATGGCAGAGTATGTGCATGAGCCAAAATTAAGTCTGTCTGACAATTGAAACCAAACTAGTGAAAACATCTAGACATGTTTTTTTTTTTTCTTCTTCTCTGTTACTCCGCTGAAAGAACAACTGATCAGGTTTAATACACAGCGACCAACCACAACGATGACAACAGGCTGTTATGGTGACTACTCTGGCGTGATGTACTGCTGTAGCATTAGCCAAAGACAAATGCCCTATGTGGATACTAAAGGAGAAGTGATTGATTTGCTCTGGTCCGCTCACCGGCTGGTCCGCCCGGTTGATCCCCACGAGGAAGAGTGATTCTGCGATGAAGAGACTGATGCACAGGTTCTTGTGGATGGTGTTACGGTCACTCTGGAGACCGCGGAAGAAGCAAAAGGTGAAGATACAGATGAGCAGGCAGACCAAAGACAGCAGGATCCCCACCCAGGTGATCACATCCAGGAGCAGGTCATGCATACTGTCGGCTTTCTGTAATATAAGAACACTGGTGTTACAGAGAGAAAACATCCACACTCAGTTTTAAAATATCATCATTAAAGGTGCATTGTGTGACTCTTTTTCCAAGGAAATTTTATTACGTTGTCAGGAATGTTTCACAGTATGGTATTAAACATTTCTATCTTCATGGAAACCAAACCAAATCAAGTTACAGGTCAGATCTGTGGAGAGGCAACCCCGGTCATAGGCTTGTTTTTCAAGGTATTTTTGAGTTGTAAAACCACTGTAAAGTAAACTACAAATGTAAGGTAGTTTAATGTCATACTGTGGAACATTCCAGACAAAGCAATGACATCTCCATAGAAACAAGCAGATGACAGACCCTCCACCAGAAAAGTTACACAATGCACCTTTAACCTCATTGTATTTCAAGGTCTTAGGGGAAATACAAAGACAAGCTGCCAATGTTTCATCTGATATAGAACAGTTTTATGATTTAAATGGTCTATTGTAATTGTTACTATAAACTTTTGACTATGAATCTAACCTGGATGACTGAAGTATTACACAGATATCTATTGTAATTGAAGAATTTCTAATCTAAATTCACATAAAGCCATTTTTAGGTGATACATAACTCCTGGTCATACAGTACAAGTGTTCTTAATCCAGGCAGTGATTTCTATAATAGAAGGATCATCTTTTTGATTACAATGTCACCAGAGGGCCTGAAAATCATGAATATCCAATACTCATAATAAAAAAAAATCTTTCCCTTTGTCATTTACTTTTCAAGGTTGCAGTAATTCCTTTGCCTCCTGGTGTGCAGGGAATGGTCTGGTAATTTGACAGGTCTCATGCCATAAGCGCACTGGCATGTGACTCTTTGTGGCTGGATTAATAATAAGAAGACAGTTTTCTGATTTTTTTTTACCAAGACATCTGCATCTCTCCTGTTCAGTTATTTTTTGTTATTTATTGCCTATTTATTGCCTATTCACACATGTTGGTGTAATCTTGCATTATTAGTCTCAAAATGCTCAAAATGCTCTGTTCCACCTTGCCATGTCATGGACCTGTAGTTTTCAAGTTAACAGCTACCTTTTAACTTTAGTTGAGTAAAGATTGGTAATTCCGGGGCTGAAATTATCCAAATGATTCTAGTTAAGTTGCATGTCTGTTTTCCATTTGAGAAAAAAAAAAAACCTCTAAGTCTAAAAGTCTAAAGTCGAAATATGGATAAACGTGTGAATGAGGGGATGAGGAAACAACACTATAACACAGATGAGAAACTAGTGTAATATAGAGTAAATAAACAGTGACCCGATATGAGTTGAAACTTAGACAAAAGACACAAGCCCCTATGACTGATGCTCGTCTGACTGTTTGTCCCTGAGTGTTCGCAGTCTCCTCCATGCTTTTACACGGCACTGCACAGGTGCACTGGCTCTATCCATCAGTGTCCCACAGCCTGGCAGCCTGAGCACTGTTCACTACGGAGCGGCCATGATGGATCTACTGCTCACACCCGCACACGGAGCTCACACAGGGGTTAGCTCTGACCATGACCCCTGCTATACTAACACACATCCCCTGGCCCCTGTGTGAGAGCAGCGTGTCACACTGAATCAAGAGCTACAAGACACAATTTAGGCGACAAAACTGAAACTGAAGAGACAAAAGGAAAGTGGACTTATCCCACACAGGTATTAACTGCTTAGTTTAACTCCTACGTAGTTTAATATATATAATAAGAGCAGGGGATTTACAGAGAATATAAAAAGATAAAACAACAGAAATGCCAGATACAACAGTTTGTTGTTAATGTACAAGTACAGTTTTGGTACACCTCTCATAAAGCTGTATGAGCTAATCAAATTTAGTGTGAAGTACCTGCCTTTAACGGTTTAGTTTCAAGGTGCAATGCGTAACTTTTCTGGTGAAGGCTCCATCACCTACTTGACTCCTCGGAGTTAACTGATTTGCCTAGTCTGATATTTCTCTTATTTACCTCTGCCATGCAGAGGTAAATAAGTATCTAAAAATACAAACTGTGTTTTTGAAATTCCTACAGCAGTCTATGCAATATTAAAACCACTTAATACCCTTTCCTCACAGTTCTGATGATTGGCTTGTCTTCTACTTCTATATGTAAAAGGAACAAAGCACCTTTTGGCTTGAGCCTTTCATGTAATTTCTTAACATAATAGCACACTGCTGCCCTGACTGGCTTTGGCACTGAGCAAATCTTACGTTCCTCACTGGCCATAAACTTAAATTTATAGGCATTATTATTATGATATTTTGGCAGTAAAAAGAGGCCATCAAAAGCTTTTTATTTTACTCACTGAATATAGTATGTCTCAATCTTCCCCAAAATGTCACTTCCACCCTTTATATTCTTACCCCTGCTATGAGCCTCTCACTGTCTTTCTATGATTGGATAAACATTGTTTTTACAGCACACAAGGCTTGTATTCAGCAGTCTCCAAAGACAACTTGTATCTGTCTTAGTCATTCCGGGCTCCACAGGTGGAATACAAATGTCTTAAGTGCTTTTCCATTCCACTCTGTGTCATCATCCTCCTTTGACAAATTGAATGTAAAATTCCTCCTGCCAAATCTGATTAGTTACTATCATGGACTCTGGAGACCTGTGTTTCCCAGATGCTGTGGACTTTTTCAGGTCAGTTTTCTCTAATCAAATGATGAATGAGTGAGCCTTTGGAAAACCTTACCTTGACCTCCACGTGGGCCATGAGCACGGCGAAGCTGGTGAGGTGCGTGCAGGAGCAGCTGGTGTGTGTGCGGTTTGTGGCCAGCAGACGACAGTCCTGTGTCGACCAGAATCCCGTCATGGTGCGTTTGGAGTAGCTCCAGAAGGAACAGTTGGGATTGAAGTTCTCTTCGGAATGCTAAGAGGAGGAAGAGTGTGTCAAATTAGGATGAAAGAAAGGAAAATAGCGGTACATTGCAGCTGCACATAGGGATAAGTGAAACTGAAAGTGAGAGAAGAAACATTACCTGCATTATGGGTACTACTTATTAAAGGTCCTATAGTATATTATTGTCTGATCTATGTTATAATGTTGTTTCCTCATCAAAAACATACAGTTGTGTCTGTTTCATTCACACACGTTTAACACAGAAAACTCTCTGTTCCACCATGTGAGGTCATGTGATAATAATGTGCTCCACTGTGTTTTTAAACTCCATACGACTTCACTAGAATCATCTGGATGTTTTCATTCCTGAAACTGAACTGTCAATCAGCAACAATCTGCAACAATAAACTAAAGGTAAAAAATAGCTGTTAACATAAAAACTATCGCTTCATGACATCACAAGGTGGAATAGAGCAATTTGAGCTTTCCAGGCGTAGACAGAGAAATAATAAAGGATTATTCAAACATGTGTGAATGAAACAAAACGCACTCCATGTATGTTTTTGAGGGAGCAGTATAACATGGCTTAAAGCTCACAAGAGTCAATTTTATGTAATATAGGACCTTTAAAATAAACAAAAAAAATTTAAACTGACTTACATGTACCCTCATATACAATAAACCCAATATTTTTTATCACGATTATTTGTCATTGAAGAGTAGATAACAACAACTACCAGCCTTACTTCTGGATTCCTTTAAATCAGAACAGAACTGCCTCTAATAAAAAAGGAAGTAACCACACAGGTCTATTTTCATCACATTGTTACAGCGCTTTTGGACTACTAAACTACTTCCAAATAACATAAAATACGTTATAGGTAAAATGGGTGGTATTATGTCAAGATTATCTGTGTTATCCACTTCACATGTTGTGGTAATAGTATTATGTTTGATCTGTGAATGTTTGAGACAAATACAGAGAGCAAAAGAGTCCACAGTGTAGCACAATAAAACAACAGACAAACAGAAGGGAGTGAACGCAACAGGGCAGCCACAAACAAACATGGAGTGGTGGCAGGAGGTGACAGAGCTGTGTCCGCTTGTTGTGTGAGATTCTCAAGTGTAGGAGCCGCTCGTGTTTGGTAAACTGACGACTCTGAGCAGAGTGTGGCAGACTCGTAAAGTTAGTCACTAAATGAGCAAGTGGCAAAATTTCCTCGCACTATGGTCAGGGTTGTTAGAAAGTCAAAGAAAATCACTGATGTTGTGATCCCGAGCCACTCACATTAGCACAGTTGATGCTTTTCAGTGACATCACATTAGGGGTGTTCTACAAGAATATGTATGCAGAGACATTGTATTCACATTAGCAAACACTGTTAATTTTTATTTAATTTTTTTTAAAGGTGCATTACATAACTTTTCTGGTGGAAGCCCTACCACCTGCTTGTTTCAGTGAATATGTCATTGCTCTGCCTTGTGTTCCACAGCTGCCACCTGTTTGTTTCAATGAATATGCAATCGCTCTGCCTTGAATGTTCCACAGTATGACATTAAACAGCTCTAACTTACATTTCTACATTTATAGATGGTTTTATAGTGCAAAAATACCTTAAAAAACAGGCATTCTAACTGAAAGTGGGGTTCCATCTCCACAGATCTGACCTGTAACTTCGCCTGGTTTGGTCTCCATGCAGATAGAAAGGTTCAATACCAAACTGTGAAACATTCCAGATAAACCAATAACATTTCCATGGATAAATGCATTTGACGGACCCTCCACCAGGAAAGTTACACAATGCACCTTTAAAAATGGTCGAATAAAACAAAAAACTTATTATAGAAAATGTATTTACACACATTTTCAGGAGCATGTGATCAATACAAGGGTTCATGGTCATGTTTAGGTATTTGATTTTCAACAAAAAGGTGAGAATGACAAACTGAAAAAACCTGTTGGCTAATATTTGCTAGTTTGTGACCGTAATTGTAAACGTGAGAGACTTTTTAAAGCGTATAAATCAGCTCACCTTTAGTCAGATTGTGTTAAAATAAAGCTCAAATTTAAGTGCCTTCAGTTAGCATGACACCCATAGGGAATGTTGATCCACTACTAAGTATCAATAGGTGCTTTAATATGCTTCAAAGTATATAAAAAAAAAGAAAAACTCTAAGCTGCGTCATAATTTTAAATGTGACCGTGTTTTGTATCACACAATTTATAAACCCTAAAATAAAGCTGACCTGCTGTGAGCCGTATGTGAATCCACGTGCTGTGTATGTGAAAAAGATAACAGAAAGTGAGGTGTCTGTGGTGATGCAGTGGGTAAGCAATTATTTGACACCACAAAGTGAATTGATTAGAAACAAACGCCCAGCTAATTGGAAACTTCATGAGATCCTTAACATTATCATGTAGGGATGTAAATGAGGCACAGTGCCAGTCCAAACCTGGTACACACAAGCACATTGAGTAAACACCAATTTCACCACATGTAAAATAAAAAGAGCATGAATTTTGAGATAGCAAATACGGGGGCTCAAATTACATTTTGCTATGATCTATGTTATAAGGTTGTTTCCTCATTAATTGCATTCTTTCTTTCACACACGTTTAAAACACAAATCTTCCATATTTAGGCTGAGTTCTTCTCTCAAAAAGAAAAGTCTCTGTTCCACCTTGTGATTTCCTATGGTAATAAAGGAAGTGCTCCTCTGTGTTTTTAAACTTAAACCCTGATTCTGAACAAATGAGAAAATGTAGCAAAAAAATACCTCTTCATGACATCACAAGGTGGAACAGAGCATTCTGAGCTTTGGGGATGTAGACAATCTAATAATGCAGGATAACTCAAACGTGTGTGAATGAAATAAAACACAACTCTGGATATGATTTCGAGGAGGTAACATTATAACATGACTTAAAGCTCACATTTCAGCAATTTCACGGAATATACCAAGTTTAAACTTGATATTTTGTCCAAATTTGATCAGAGGCTGCACTTACATTGTATTATTGTAGACACTAGCCATAACTACACAGTCACAGTTGCCCTGGAGCAGACTGATGGAGGAGTGGCTACCATTGCATGCATATAACAATAGATATTCAATAATAGAACGTAATGAAGTTAACAGGGATCAAACTGTCAACCTTTGTGTTATGGTAAATGTGTCTCACCTGTAGGTGTTTGACAGTGAAGACCACAGGTTCTGACAGGTAGACTTTATTGCTCTCTTTGTTAATAGAGGCAGTGATGACCGGGGAGTTGACGATCACAGAGTAGTTGGGGTACACAGCCTCACTGCTCAGTCTGACACTAGCGTTCTCTGTGGACAGATACGAGCCCAGGTTCCTGTAGAGGACAAAGGCCATCCGGATCTCACCTGTGGGATGGACCATACACATGAGTCAACACTCTTAATAATAATAACTGTTGTGTCCAGAAATAGCCTGTAAGAGCAGGGGTGAGAGAAACACACAGCGGTGGGTCTGACACACAGATCCCCCACTGCGAGTGAGAGGAGAGGCGAGATTTTTTTTTCTTTTACCATTTCGCCCGTGTTGCTTGAGAGTGCTGGCTGACAGTTGGATGGAGTTTCCGTGTAACTCAGATTGGGGGAATGTCAGGTCCACAAGGTTTCCATCGGTGCTCAACCTCGCCACTTCCAGCTCTGAGAGGAGAAAACAAAAAACATCATGACAGCGTTAATGTCACCTAATTGCATAGCACTCTCTGTCGCGGTTTGTTTTGAAAGGCCCTGTGTAATAGCTATGTTTTGCCACTAAGTGCTTCAAAGCGACATGCATGAATCCTGCCAGTCCTTTTTTCTAAACAAAGACATGAGTAATAACTTTTTTCAACTAAAAACGCCAACAATGTCTCTTGGCAACTGGTCAGACAAATGAAGGTGTGTAATCCACTGTCTCTCTTGTATTGTGGGAATCTCATTTCAGCATCCAGGTTCGTTAGCACATGACTGATTACAGTGGAGTAATGCGTTAGATAAAGTTTCTAATTATGGACTAATTATACCTTTCCCGTACTGCTATCTTGTGCCCATGAGTGATTTTGTGATTTAGATGTTGCTTTTGTGGTGAAATGAAGAGCCTCCTGGATCAAGTAAACAGCACAAGGACATGCTTGGGACATGAGGAGGAGATTTGTGAATAGGGTTTTTGTTAAGGAGGTCAGTGAAAGCAGTGAAAGAGCAAGGAGAAAAAGCAAGAAAATTAAAAATACATGCAGTTTTTATATGAGAAATTTGAGCATGTTGCAAACAAAATGTGATCCACACTTGTGCGATGTATCACTGAATCTCACATAGGGCACTGCATGTATATGTTGATGTGGTAGAATGTGGAAAATCAAGAATTATAGTAAAACAATAAATTATCAGTATGAAACACAGATTAAACAAATAAAGTTACAAATAATACACAACACAGTCCACATATTAGCCAAAACCAGTTCAAACCTGGATCTAAATCTGTGACAAAACCATAGGCTGTATAAAGAAGTAGACTGAGGGAGTGTGACGTCACCCACAGCGCTCGGCTACAGTCAAATGAAGCTCACAAGGCCAGCAGTTATAGGGGTGAATTTACAGCCAAGCTCTATATAGGAATAGGAACTGATTTATAGACAAAATTAAATAAAAACACCAGGATCATGTAGAGTGAGCTAATATGATCATTTTAAGACAAAAATGACAAGGCTAAAAGCAGCAGTTACAGAGATTTTTCATTCTCATTGATTTTTCATTTTCATTGTATATTATAACCTGATCAAGTCAGAAGCCCCTCAATTTAAACTATACACAGTCTATGGACAAAACTTGTACAATCTGCAGAAGACTAATACAATTTCTTATTCTTCTTTTAAATAGTTTAAAGGGTTTTTTCTGTGACGCTACTGTTGCTTAAAAATGCTTTCAGTTTGTCTAGACACTATCGATTCTTCAGCCTCTGGCAATACTTGACTCGACCAATTGTTAAGGTGAGTCTGGAATCAATAATCTTTAAAAGTTGAAGGGATATCGTTGGTAGTTACTTTCTGACAAAGATGATCGATGTAGCTTCTTTCTCGAACTATCGGCCTTCTTCTCACACAAACAGTTTCACAAAATCGTAGCTAAGTTCAAATGATCTTTAAATATTCTCAGATATAATGTGGTTTTAAGAAAAGTCTATCGATACTTGTAAAAAAGGGTTGGTAGTTAACTGCACTATTATGGCTATTGTACATTAGAATATATTTATAGCCCTAGAAGCACACTTGAGTACACAGTGAGGTGAATGTAATTGTTAGTTTTATTCAATACAAAGAATACAAGACTTAACTACCCAACCTCCCACTGATCACGTAACTGGCAACCGCTCTCTTGCTATGTACTTTCACTAAATTCAGTCACATTGTGCAAAAGTTAATGGTACATGTTCTTAGAAAATTACTTATATTGACACTTTGCAGCTGATGTCATCAACAGTCCTTGGGGAGTGAAGCTAAGTGGGGCACTGCTCTGTCTGAAGCTCTGTTACTGAAGTTAGACTTTAATCTGAGCTTTGTTTAAACACAATTTGAGCATAAAGAAGTGAACTGATATGACACCCAACTTTTTTCATTTTTTTCAGTTAGTTGAAAACAAAGAGCTTAACAGGACTACAGACACTAGAACTGATCATAGACTCCTAAAGATGTGTTGTTTAAATGAAATTTTATTTAAAAACTGAGGGACATTCTGCCACATTTACCGTATTTCTCGGGCTATAAAGCGCACCGGATTATAAAACGCAGTATCAAATAATATGTCAATTGCTGTCATTTTCCACACATAAGGCGCATTGGATTATAAGGCGCAATCAGCGAAACAAAACGTGTGTCAGATAAATCGAACTTTATTCAGGTAATTTACAATAACTCTCAGTTGTAGCTAACACAAAAATACAAGTTTAACAGTTGTGATTTTGCCAAAAATACAAGTTTAACAGTTGGGTGATTTTGCCATCAAACATGTCCAGATCCTTCTCAACATTGTTCAGTTTTAAAACAAAAATACAAAACCTGAAATCTGCATCGTAAGCATGTCTCTTAACAGGTGCATTTTGGGTCCTTATACATGCACACGGCAGAAGTACCGGTATGTTGCACAGTCGCCCTATATGTCGCCAACATATTACTCTTCCTGACTCGCGGAGTAATACGTTATTAGACTAATGTGGACAACACAAAATCGGTTTGAAGTTAGTCAACACAACCAAAGGTCATACATAAGGCGCACTGGATTATAAGGCTGCTGGTACTGCTATAGAGAAAATGTAATGATTTTAGATGTGCCTTATAGTCCAAAAAATACGGTAGTTACCCTCAGCGTAATGGCTGAGAATCTCCTGATGTCTGGAGGAGAAGCTACATCACCCTATTTGTGAAGCAAACCAAAATAGCAGAGAACGTTTAACTGCTAACGGATATGCAAACAAGGAATGGCATTGATACAAACCGAACATTTAGCCGCCCCGCCCACAATATGCACCCGTGACATGTACGCACAGCATCCCCACCCACGGGAGCGACGGGGGTCTCCAAACATGCTGAGCCTAATCTAATTAAAGCATCCTTGTCATGACAATCCTCCTCCTAAGAAACATAGTCGTTCATTATCTTTATCACAACCGCACGCTGGCACCGCTGCGTTATCCCTTATCAAATCACTTTTTTATCTTTTTCTTTTTTTTTGTTTCTAATAATAGCACATTTGTTAAAGCCAAATGCAATGTAACACAGGGAACTATTCTGAAAGTGTGTCAGTTTAATAATGTATTTTTCAGTGCAAGGCGCCTGGGTGAGACAAAGAAATCAGGCTTTAAAGTGCAGGCCGAGAATGAAAAAAAATACAAAATTCTGATAGAAGAAGTGAAATGAGAGGGAGTATGGAAAGGAATATGAATAAAGGGGAGAGATAATCATGCTGGATCTGCCCACTGGATTAGCTGTGAGCAAAGATTAACCGCACATAGACGAGGAGATGAACATTTCCACACTAAAAAGACAGTTTTTTTTTAGTTTTTTTTAGTACAGTTTTTTTAAAGTTCCTTCAGAGAGCCCACTTCTTCATTTATGTAACAGCGTTTATGTGGCGTTGGGGTAGACATAAATTGGAAGTTGAACAAGACAGGATTTATGTAAGATGATAATGTGTGAAAAGGCATCTGTTTTGAAATTAAGAGTGATTTGTAAAATGTAGCAGCGTTTCCTGTGTGTCTGTAGGCCTGTCTCAGAGCTTCACATCAGACTTTTGCTAACTCTCCTCCAATAATTGCTCAACATTAATTAAGATTTCTGGAAAACCTTTCTCCAGACTATCACAATAGAATGAGCTCACTAGCGAAATTGCATTTGCTCTGCCCTATCACCAACTTAGCAGAAAAAGTACTAAAGGCCAATTCACGCTGAGCGACAGTGGGCATGGCAACTGCAGATTAGGAAGTGTTGTTAGCTGGTACTGCTATAGAGTTTATGCACTGATATAATTTTATTGGAAAAACTCTCCTCAACATTGCGGCTGAGTGGCAGAACTATGGGGAGCATAACAGGCAAAATGTGGTTCTTTGTTTTTTATTGCCTCATTTTTGTCCATAGAGATATTGTTTTCACCATTGAAGTCTACAGTGGCCCTGTTGTTTAAATCTTAACTGGTTTTCTTCTGCTTTTGACTTGATTTTGTTGTTTTAAATGTCAGCTACAAACTAAATATTAAAGGATCCATATTATGCCATTTTCTAGTTTATATTATAATGTTGTTTCCACATCAGAAACATACCTGGAGTTATGTTTTGTGCTTAACACACAAATCCTGCATAAATCCTGCATATGTAGGCTGTATTCTTCTCGCTAACAAAAAGTACTCAGTTCCACCTTATGATGTCATGCGATAATGCTCCACTGTATTTTTAAACTCCATACACCTTCATTAGAATCACTTCAGCCATAGAATAGTCACTTTCTTCTGAACCAAACGTAAAAAGTATCTGTTATCTGTTAGAGATGTAGGCAGACTAATAATAAAGTGTTACTCAAACATGTGTGAATGAAACAAAACACAACTACAGGTATTTTTTGATTAGGTAACAACATTCTAACAGGGCTTACAGCTCACAAGGATCCATTATGCGCAATATAGGATCTTTAGCTGTTAACTGGTTTCCTATTTCTGTTGACAAACTAAATATTAAACAGAGTTAGGGAGGTTTTTTTTTTTGACTGTTTGAGGTCTTACAGGTGAAAATGTCATTACTCAGCAGTGACACTCATATACCTTTGGCATTTACTAACAAAGTTCCAAAGGTTGTGATGTGATTTGCATAACCTCTGTGGCTAACTTGTTGAGATGCAATTTTCCACAGCACAGACTATGAATATGAACTGTCTTCCATCACCTCCTCCACATCTGAACTATTTCACACTTTACTACCCCACTCTGACCCACCCAATATTAAAACAGATATTCACTATTTTTTCTCCATTTTAGTGTTTGTCAAAAATGTATTCATAGATAGTAATAGTAGTATTTAGTGCCCCGTTTGAGGTACTGATTCTGAAAAAAGTCACATACATAGAACTACGTCTGTCATGATAAATACTGTACTAACTTCAATAGATGGATAGATGGAACAATAATTTTTGGAGGTTAATATTTATCGTGGGAACTTTTTTTTAGTTCTAGTAGAAAATGTTGGTTATTTTTTGCACTACAATTAGATTTGAGCTGTACAGGGTTGAATTATGAGCTATGACTTATTATATAGACATAAGACAACTACTCAAAAGTGCATTATGTCACTTTTCTGGTGGACGGTTTCACTGTATGGCATTAGACGTTTCTATCGTCATGGAGTCCAAACCAGGCCAAATAAATGGTCAGATCTGTGGAGAGGCAACCCCACTCAGTCTGAATGCCTGAGAATACTCTACATTTAGAATACTTTTTGAGGATAAGGATGATTCTGCTTTATTGTTTGATTTCAATATTATCATTTATTGTCTATATTTACTTATTTACTATATTGGACTTCCAAATGACTTAGGGACAGGCCTACATTGAACAGTATTGGTAATATCACCATCTGAACAGCTGAAATACTAAAACTTTTCCATGCTATCTTTAATCACTCCAAATTGTCCACATTTCAGTAGCGCATTGTGCCACTGCTTCCCTTCTCCGCCTCTCCTGATGTCTCGGTTCACTAATAAAATCAATAGCACATATTTTATTTATGTGAATACTTAATTAGCGTCTTTCTTCATGAAAAAAGCTCATACATAAGTGGAAAAATACTCATTTGACAACCACCACCATGGTAACCCCCAATCTTCTACTATGTCTTTAAACATATATTCTAGTTCCTTCTTTTTCCCCAGCTCCTCACTCTGCCATAACTTTTCATCTGTTAGAAACAAGATCCCTGAATACTGGTGATGTGGTGATGGCGTGCCTCATATTTAGAGATGAAAATCAAACCTATAGTGCACATAAAACACATCTAGTACACGCTATTACTGATTTACTCCATGATGAAAGAAGATGAAACAAACTCATAAAAGAAGATAAGGATGGAGAAGGAAGCAGAGGAAAAGAGATGTGCACAACGCCATAATAACTGGCTTTGTTCTGCTTTGTCGGGTCCGCCTACATGTTAGCGGGATGAAAAATAAATAAAAAATAAGAATGATCTTGTATCTTGGCTATAACAATTCATTGCGCGCAGGAGGGCTCAAGGCCATCTCTCCAGCGATGTTGATGCTGACGAGCGTGAATCTCCGGGGAATGACCCCTTCAAAAGCTCACACAAGAACTCGACCTACCGACCAATAGCATGACCTCCCTCTGACAGCACCTAGTCTACATAATGGATCAAGTGAGGACTGAGCATGCACTGTACACAGCAGGGTTACATAAGTGCAAAGATAAACAGAAAAAAATATGAAAATAAACACAGTTTGAATGCATTCGATCACCACACACCAGATTGCAACAGAAGGTAGTATACATAGCAGGTCATATTGCTAGTGACAGGTGAATCATTGTGTTAGGGAACCTGGGTGTTATTAAACTTGCATCTAATGTATTTCAATTTCACTCCACACAAATTATTTTTCATACAATATTGATTTTCTTAATTACCTTCTCAGGGCTTTTGGCAGGCTGGGTACCTCTGTGGTAACACATAATCATTACTGGTCTGGATATTCTTTGGATATTTTTGACATCTCACTAATGTCTTTTTCTTATGACATATTATTTTTCAATATAATCCTGAGATGCACTGAACTGAATGCATAACAGTTATTACGCATGGTCCATGCTCAATCCCCAAAGCAATGAATGGTATTGCATATTATTATTGGGTTTACATAAGTATATAAAAACGTATATTGCATTTGGCACTGTGAAGCTGTACTTTCTTCTCAGAATATGAAAGGTGGATCTGAGGTGGGGTTGAAGGATTGGGCCTCTTGTCAGAAGCTCTTACTATGTGCAGTTGCGTCATAATCTTAGATCTTTAGCAGCATTCACATGGTTTAAGTTATGTTTAAGTCTGTACAGACCAAAATCCCCGTGAAATCTAAGAAATCTCTTTCTACACCTGTGGTGAACTTTGTATTCCAATACTGTCTCCAAAACATAGTGTGCTCCAGTATAGTTTGAGCCTCAGCCTTTCGCACTTTGAGCTGTGCAGCTCCTCCACAGCAGATGGATGTTAAGTGCCATGCTTGAGGGCATCTCAACAGGTTTCCTGACAGTTTGGGGGTCTAGCTGAGTTTACAGAAAAGACAAAGAATCATCCACACACAGATAGTGAAGAAGTACTCACGGATGTTGTCAGTGGTCTCCTGCACAGTGTCAGTCTTGAGTAGATTGTCAGCTAACATGAAAGCGCCCGTCTCCACAGTGTCGAGGAGCAGCGTGGCTGAGTGCAGCTGCTCACTGGTGGGGAGCTCTCTCCACGCCGCCTGAGCTCGGGGCTGCAGCAGATTATTCACTGTCTCCACCATGGCCTAGAGCAAACGCACACACTGGTCACATTCACCTTTGTCAGCCTGAGTCACTGCTAGCTGCTAGCATGTGGCTAATGCTAACATCATTACATCATAACTGGTAAACGACCTCAGACAGTGGTCAGTTTGCACAAATGTACCTCTCCATACATCATGTTGATAAACAATGATAACACAAATGTTAGTGAGGCAAATGCAGCATTCCCATGCAAATCCAATGGTTTAAGATATAGAGCACTTTTCGTGTTCACTACCACACTTTAATTTGTTGTGTACTGGATGGAGCAATAAAAATTCTCCCACAGATGTTCAAAAATCAAGTTTCACTAATTAGTTGATTGCAATCACGATGTGTCTACACCCCCAAAACCTGGTTCTCCTCTCTTTTTGTGCCTTATCTGTGAGTAGGCAAAACTTGTGCTCGAGGGTCTGGGAAGAAATTAGAGTTTTATCTGATAATGTCTTCTGGGTCACACTCAGCCATGCAGAACATCTCCGAATCCAGGAATATTACTGCGCAGAATAGAGAGGAGTTGGCTGAAATATCCCCAGAACAGTTGTTTTGTCTGCAGCTCGCATTCCTTTATGCTCTTACGAATCCAACCACAGATTTTAGACACACACTTTAAGAAGAGAAACAGATAAAGGATCCGGAAAGAGTTGGTTTGAGAGTTAGCACTGGGAGGCTGATAAAACAGTCCGGTGAGCCTGCGGTGACAGGAGCCCACTGGGACCAAGAGAGGTGGAAATCCAGGTGCTATCAAACACACTCATCTCCCAGTCCTGTCCATCTCTTTATTTCCTCTTTCTAGACACCACCCTTTTACCTCCACAAAACCCATTCTTCACTTATCGTGGGCTCTCTCAGGAGTAAATGTGAAAAAAAAAAAAAAATCAGGCAAAAGAAACACGAATACCATGATAATAGAAAGACAAGATGTTTCCATATGGGAATGGCAAGGTTGCGGACTTGGTGGTATGTATTGGCACACACACACAACACACACACACATATACACAAGCATACACACATGCATACATTGCTTGACTTTGTATATCCCCTTTTACTTCACTGAAAAAAACATGGTGCATTTACATGGTTAGCAATGACTCATATGTCAAGGGTATGTAGTACAAAACACTAGGTTTGGCCTCGGAAATGAACAAATTAATCCCTACCTGTTTATTTTGGGGCAGTATAAACCCACACATGGATAAATGGCAGCACACATGAAATGAGTGCTTATCCAACAAGCTAATATTCTGATATGATGTCCTCTTTTAGTGCTAGGAGCTAATTAGCCAGAATGCATATCCAATGAGTTTGGGAAGGCTACATGTAAACAAAAACTAATTAATCCACTGCTGCAGCAAACAAACCAGGAAAAGCAGGAGGGGAGCACACACATGTCAGGAAATGTGTCTCCCATGTTTTATCAAGTATTAAAAAGATTTTGGTTTTCCCTATCAATTATATAATAATTATTAGCACAACACAGTTAACACTAGTGCGTACATGACAAAGGAAGGAGCACAAGTGGTCTGATTAGCACACAAAAGAAAATAAATTCAGAGCGGAGACAGTAAAATTGGGCACAATTTTGTAAATCTATTCAGTTGTGTGACAGGGGAAAATGTCAAAGAAATTGGCCCGTTCTGGTTTCCTAAACATACGGATTTGCGGCTTTTGTTTTGAGTTATTTTAATTTAAACGCTTTGATGCTTTTGCAGTGTTTTGGGCCAAATCAGACTATTTGATGGTTGGTTAAAATTATGTTTAAATCAATAATAGTGAGGCTGGTGATGTGGTTCATTATCCACGCTTTCAAGGCAGAAAGTCTGAAAATGCACTCCCCACTGACTGTTCTGTACCACAGCATTATTGTTTTGTGTCTCTGGTGGATAGTTATGATCCCTCCAGACCATATTTGTGTTACAGTATTACTCATTTCTGTTGCTCACGCTCTGGACAGCAGTAAAAGAAGCCATCATAGAGATTACATGGCTAATAATGCTTGCCCTGTCTCACAATGGTAAAAATACAAAAAATTAGGGTGGCACGGATCCAGGTTTTCCTGTTCTGATACTGATGTAGATACTTTGGCTTTAAATATATTCTGATATCTGATATCGACAAAAAATATCCAAATATGTAGTGTAATTTCTGATCAGCTTTGTTAAAATACAAGTTTAATATTATGAGATGTTTTCGTCAGTAAAATGTCACCAATTTATAGACCAAAATGGGATACCAGCTGAAATGATGTCTTGGAAGTTGATATCAGATCCACCAAAATGATCTGCAAAGCAAATGTTTAATTAACAAATAGCTAAAGACTTAATTACATTCTCTTCCATTTTTTCTATGTTTCATATGAGCTTGATCATCATAAAAAAAGAAAAACCCTGACAATGATGGGCAGCTGGTAATATATTTTTTAGCTCTAAGCCAAAATCTGACATGGGGTCATGCCTAGCCCTAGAGCCATACAGTGGACATGTCCTCTATAGGGAGAGCACTAATAAAACATAAACCTATTCCCAGCTCACATAGATGTCATATATACTGCTATAGTGGCAGGTATGTCTTCCCACTCCTCTCCATTTATGTCAATGATGCATGTGTTGTGTATGGTGTTCCTTCAGCGTGGTCCTATGGGTGCTTGTATATGTGTGTGTGGGCGTGTGAGTGCGCACGAGGGGCCAGGAGAGGCATTGCTGTGCATCATTCTGCTCCACTTGTTATACTGTAGCAGCCTGGGCGAGTGAGAGTCAAAGGAAGGCATAGGGAGTGAGATAGCACTAGTCTCTGCAGGCAAAAGCAGATATGACAGCAGTGGCACTCATATACTTCTGCTCCCAGGACACTAACTTTGATGTCATCCAGATAACCCGCTCCTTTTTCTAGTCTCATTAAAGTTTTTATTGAACTTAAGATTATCTTGCATTTTCAATTTCTTATAATTTTTCATTGAAATTTAATTCAGCTGTGATTGGATCTTTGGAGATAGGTGCAGGGGAGAAGGAGAGAGCATTTCCTTGCGGTCTAGACATCTTTAAATCAGAAAAGTCAGAATATACATGTTTTGGGGTGTGCCTGGGAGCCAGGAGTGACATTTCTATCAGCAAGGAGTATGAGAACTCGGGGGGCAAAAATTGAGACAGTTTTTTTGGTGGTGTTTTCAAAGAGAAGAAAAACTCTGGAGAGACAGATAAGGTTTGTGTGAAAGTGTGTATTGTAGAGGATGTGGGGTTGCTGAGCGCACATATACCAGTAAATGGGGCAGAAGTGAAATGCTTTGAAGCGTCGGGGTAATCCAGCGTAAACAGCAGTGCAGAGACAGACTGCTACTTCCAACTACACAAGGGGAATGCACACTCCATGGGTCCACAGTGTGCACATGGTTGGGGGGTATCAAATATGGAAGAACAGGAAGAAGGACGGGAGGATGAAGTGTGTGTTGTGAAAATAACGTCTGTTCACGTGTGGTCAAGTTATGGTTTGTCATCCAGAAATTAAGGGTAAATTCAAATAAAGTACTGTCCTCTCAAAGCAACTTCCATGTGTTTCCATTCATGTTAATACAGTAATAATTCTGCAAGTATTCTGCAATTATGTAACATATTAAACTTCATATACTCTTCCTAGCACCACAATTTCTATAAAACCAGATTGTGACTGGCATTAAGGTTTTTTTTTTTTGCCTTACCTCACTGACCAAAACAAATTGCCTAACAAAAGTGCGCTCAAAAATTCAAAAATGTTGTTTAATTATTGTTTTAGTATATACTAGTGATCTACAGTATTCTAAAAAAGTGGGAGATATATATATAAATGTTCTGGAAATATGCTAAATTAGAATAGTAGTATTTTATTGTCTCTAATTATTTTGGGGGGAAAAACTGCCAGTAAAAAATGCTGATTACAATGACCAGAAACATCTAGTGTCTTCCAAATGGTATAATGTGATAATTTTGCATTTTATGGCTCCTTTGTAGATTTGTGTGATACTTGAACCTCAACCAAAACATTTACCGGAATATTTGGCACATTCCTGATGCGTTTTAAAAATTAATTTTTGTCAGTGCATCACCCACCACCACCGCCATCACCAAACAAACGGACAAACATGATTCTGATCACTTCCTGTGTAATATTTTCATGAAGTAATATTTAATTGTGAACAGATTTTGAGTAGTTGATTCTGCTCATTAGCTCTCGTTTACATGTTTTCCTGTATAATTTGGTACCTCTCCCCC
>KN500993.1:0-22467 GCA_000787155.1 Scartelaos histophorus | reverse complement strand
CACACACACACACACACACATTCAGCTTGACCACAAAGGCAGTCTTCTTGCCCAAGCTGAACTTCAAATGGTCAAAAATGTTAAACATATCAGAAGAAGAGGTGAAAGTCAGTGATTGAAAAAAAAAAAAAAAAACAATGCTGTAAAGACTGATGCAAAGATGAAAGGACAAGAGAAGATGGATAGCCTACAAAAGGGCAGCACGGAAAATGGAGAATTGAAAAGACGTCTGAGGCAAGTGAAGACGAGCGTAAAAAGTGAATTAGTGCTACAGATACAGAGGGATGCATTGTGGGTATTCCCGGGGCTTATGTGCTTTCACAAAAACATGTAAGAACATTTTACAGAAACTAACTTTGCACTGCCCTTTTCTCTCATCTAACTCCATCTTACACACAGCCAAAACCTCCAACATTGTGCCGCATTCTGAGCCCAAATTAGATCCACTATGTTGAGAGGAGGGATAAGTCAAACCAAAAGCTCTGAGCTAAAATAACACACAGTACTGTACAATAATGACGCACCGTGTTAAAAAATGCTATGCCCATTCACTGAGACTGCGTTCACACACCACACACACTGAGATTAAACCCAAAACTAAAGACTAGGCCAGCATCTGAACAAGACCAAACCAGGATCAAATCAAGACTGAAAAATAAACCAAAAGAGGTCCAGTCATTCTATAGCATTGTGAGACAAAATAGAACATTTGACTAAATTAAATACAGATTGACTTAAGGAACATTGATTTAAGGGATGACATTAGTCATTTTACTGTGAAAGGTATATAATAAATGTCTGGATTATTAATAAATGTCTGGATTATTATGTCTCTGTTCCTCTGCCTCCTAAGTATTGGTACTTCAAAAAATCTAATAATGTTTTACAATAATGTTAATATCTACTGTCTAAAAATATGATTATGATAGTATCAGCATTTTGTTTGAGTCTTTGCCTTAGTTACCTAAATTAATTTTGAAATGTTGTATTGGTGATTGGATGCATGCATACAATCATACATGCATACATACATCCATACATACATGCATGCATGCATGCATACATACATTGATGCATACATACATACATACATACATACATACATAGATGCATGCATACATACACATACATACATACATACATACATACATAGATGCATGCATACATACATACATACATACATACATACATGCATGCATACAGGGTAGACAAAGGAACTTCTAGTGTTCTTCGAATAACATTATTTTACTGGGAGTACATCCATCTCTGATCCTATTATGATGGCAGTTAACAATGACCTTATTTTCCTGCTCCCAGTGGCTAAATACAGTCTCTTCATGTGAGTTTGGGCTAACAAGTGGAGAATGGATGGGTGGCCTAAATCTTTCCCTGTGGTCAATGTGTCTTCATGCGTGACAAAACAGCTCGGGGTCTGTATCCATAGAACATGTAGCTTTAAACAGTGCTGCTTCTTCTTCTTCTTCTATTACTTACTTTCTGCATGATGTGATTGACCCAAGGCGACGTGCAGTTGCTGAGGTCCGGGCCTTGGGGATCCCAGTAGCCCAAATGGGACATGCACATGTACGTAGCCACGCCTGCAAGACCAGCACACAGCAAAGACAATCAGACAGTCATGTCTTTCAGTATCAGCCTGCACATTACATATATTGCAACATATCCCAGTGCTAATAGACTTAAAAAGGGGAAGAGCAAAGGTATGTGTGACTCTATATCAAAAACAATACACTGTGGAAGGACACCTTTTCAAGCTCTAAGCTCTGAATGGCTCATAAGCTATAAATGACTCATTTCAGACCACTTGCATTCGCTTGTCCAATGCTATTGAGTGGCATTATATAATTAAATCAAATAATGTAATGTACAGTATCAGTGTCTACTATATCCTTGATAAATTATTATTCCACACTTGTTTGCCAATGCTATATGCACCAATAATTTATTCACCACTAGAAATTGTTAACAACCCAAGGCGTGAGTTCTCACATGCCGTAGTGGTAAAATCAAACATACTTTGAGGTGTGACAAAACCACAATGTACAATGTAGAATGTAGATTACCACTCTAAATGCTAAAGCATTTTATGAATTAATTTATTATTCATTATATTAACTGCAAAACATTCCAAGTTTTTCCCTTTTTATGAATTAATAAATAAATCACACCAGTGGTTTATACCTCTGTATTGTAAGAGTAAAAGTAAGTCTTCTGGATTACTGCTTGCTTTGAGATTGTGATGCATCATTTTGAGATAACACATGCAGGTTTATAGATATAGGATTTTATTAAGATAGTGTCTCTCAATGAAGCTTTAAATTCGTTTGTTTTTTTTTTACTCCATAGTCACACTGGTAATGGAAAATAACCCCTGTCATTACAGCTGCCCCAATTCTAAAAATGGTGCCAAAGACAGTGGAGGGAACATGGATGAAAAGACATGTCCACATAAGAAAACATAAGGACTGTAATGGTGGGCAGGGGGCCAATACTGTTCATTTTCATCATAGGAGACATCCTGAAGAAATGATAGAAGATCAGCCTTTTGATCAGAACACAAAAAGAACATACAAGAGTCTATATATTAAAATCTTCTAAAAAAAAGTATCTATTTTGAATGGTTAACAGTCCTCAAAATGTTGAAAACCATAAAATCCTTGAATTTACTTTTGCTATTTATTACAACATAAACAAAAGGTGCCTTTTTGTTGTATCTCAAACTGAGCTAAATTTCAGAAACCTTCTATAGAGTTTCAGTTTGCGGCAGTGTCCTTACCCAGAGTCCCCACTGGGCAGGGCTGCTTGGCGAGCTGTCCCTGCTGGGTGCGTGGCCAGGATATATCTGCTGTGATCCGGGGCGTGCAGAAGTCCTGAGGGGGCATCACAGGGGGCTGGGGGGCAGCTGGAGGTTGGACCACTACCGCAGGCGATCGACCGGGCACTTTCTGGTTTATGTCTGGGATCTGGTTGGTGTCAGAGGATGACCCCCCAGCAGGGATGAGCATGGGGGGCCGTATGGTAGTGGTGGTCCGGTAGCGTTGACCAGGAGAGGTGGTGAGGAGAGGTCTGGGTGTGGTGTAGTATGGAGGGGCACGTGTAGTTGTTGTGCGACTGGTAGAAGAAGAAGAGCCTCCTCCCCCTCTCCCCTCTCCTCTGTTTGGGGGCATCACCGGGGGCCGAAAGTCTGTGAAGAAAAGACACGGGCATTAGGTTCTGACAAAAGAGATGTTGTTCATTCCAGAGCCCACCAAGCTGTTGTTTTTGGTTTACTGTGGACTTTTGATGAGCCAGGGATCAGTGGACTAAAGTTCAACATCGATTCCCAAAAAGAAACAGAAACAACAAGTGTTAAAGCCACTTTCTATGTCGAAGCTTCAGATCACTAAGCACTTAAATGTGCACTGCGTAACATTTCTAGTGGAGGGTACATCACTGGCTTGTCTAGAATGTTCCACATTATAGATTCAACTTATCTTTCATAAGAGAGACAAGCGGGTTATAGCACTACATTACAACTCAGATCTGTGGAGAGTCGCCCCTGTTCACAGAAGGAATTACTGTATTTTTGAGCAATAGAAACATCAGTAATGAAGAAATGCTAGATGGATATGTTTAATGTGATACCATGGAACATTCCCGTCAAAACAATGACATCCCCATGGAAATAAGCAGTGCACCTTTGTGTATTTATATGTTTTAATAATTACATCACCCTAATACTTCCAAATCTACCCATAACACTATAACAACTGTTCGATTAAATATAGATAAGAAAGACATAGACAAACTACCAGACCGTGTTAAGTTTTCATTCTCCTTTCTATCTTTATAAAGACAGAAGACAGGAAGAGTATGGTGTTAATGCAGACTTCACCGCAGACCAGAATAGCTGTTATATAAATATTTTACTGTTATAAAACTCATGTTCTAACAGACTTTCTTTTTATTACATTGACATGAAAAACAGTTTTGTTGAGTACATTTGTGAATAAAACAATCTTGAAAACATATTTTAGGATAGCAATTACAGCAAAACAAAACATTGTGTACTGTGGGATATATGGCATTATTATCATAAGCTTTACTATATAATTTGGAGTGAGTAATTTAAAAGTTAATTTATCTGTGGTAACTTTTGCACCTGTTTATTTTCCTTCACAAGTGAATGAGTCACATAATCAACAGTGATATTAGTACAATAAGTGTACTTTGTTTGCACAGGGATAATTGGTGTCAAATGGTGTCTGCGTTTCTTGTGGTGAACAGCATAAAATAAGCAAATAAGATGCATCTCTCCATAAAACCTCCACAGCTAGCATTCCTTTTTTCTTATACTGACTCATTTGGGCAATAGTAGTTCAGTGGGTACAGCGTTTGTCCACTGAAGGAGGGCGGTTAGAATACCGTTCTTGGTATAAACATCATTGGTTGAGCAGTCGGATGCACTGACTCAAAGGTGCAATTCCACCTCTTACATATGAATGCTGTCATTGTTTCCTAGGGCAAGACACTTAGCCCATGCCACCCCAGTCTCTGCCTACACTGGTGTTGTGAACGTGGTTCCTAGATGTAAAGCACTTTGAGTTCCTTGAAGATTTAAAAGCACTATATAAAAATATGACCATTTAACATTTGCAAAGAAAACTAAAGAAAAATATTATGAAATGAACTCAAAATTATGTTATAAATTCAGAAGTTGCCAGCAAGTTTCAGAATGAGTAATGAAGTCCCTTAAGCTAGGACAGCTATAATAATCCAATGCCAGTTATCGTGGAATGCCAGTTGGAGTGTTTTGCCTTGTGGTCCAGACGCTGCAATAATAGATGCAGAGAGGAAATGCTATGTAATTAAAGGGAACACATTCCAATCCAATTGAAATACTAATTATGTATCTTTATTACATTATATAAAGCACAATTCAAACTGGTAAAGTAGGCTAAAGGGGGTAAACAACATGTTACACTTGTATCTTTACTGCATGCATGTATATGTGTATATATGAGTATTTTTTGTATTCTTTTAGTTACTTATTTAGTGGAAGGAAACTTTAACTGCAATACACTTGACATGTTTACTCCATGGATGAGAAAAACATATTCTGAAATAGATAGTGTTTTGTATAAACTTTGCACAAGTAGTGGTTTAACAAAGAAATACTGTTAACATACTTCTTGCTTAAAAATAAATGTGCTGTTCTTAAAAAAACATATCAAAGAGTATCATGTCCAGTTTATCGATTATCACACATTTCGCCATATCGTGATAATATCGTGATAATATCATGATAATATATAATATCGTGACCCTTTGCAGCAATCTATATCAGTATTTTTTAACATGGTTCAAGGTTCAGTGTGCCATTACTACTTTAGAGCCTTCTTGCAATGCGTGGGTAAACTTGGGCAGATAGATTGTCTTCTCCCCATAAGTTTAATTAGGGACTCTTCTTCTCTTCCTCCCAGTGTATTTCCTTTCTCTGTCTGTCTATCCCGATGACTGACAGCCCCGTAACATCTCCGCTCCTCCTGTACACTCTGTTCTCCCCAACACACAACACCGGCACCTAAACTGTGCCACTTCCAGAATCACCGCTCTCTGCCTCACGCGTTCTCCACGGAACATTGCCATCAATCATGCGTGGCAGCGGTGGCCTGGGGACTAGCTGTCAATCTGCATGAGCCCAAGTGTATGTGTGTGGAGCAGTAGTTACGAAACTGGGATGTGTCTATCTCCTGGAAGCTCTATTAGGGGTACTGCCACAACAATGGAAGAGTAATAGTGTGTGTGTGTGAGCTTGACGGCTGCTGTCATTTGAACTACAGGGTGGTGACGGTGGAGGTGAGAAAGAAGAACAGGGTAGGTATAAGGTGCACAATACATGATCTAGGGATCTATCTCACCTACTTTCTATTTCATATCATCTTTATTCCACTGTTAGATTCAATGTTATTTAAAGTGAATATGACAGCTCCTACAGCTTCATTCTAACAGTGAGAGATACCAAGCTACATTTATATCATATTCCATACAACTGTACAACAACTCACCCTTATGTAACAGATAACCCTATGTCATGTCAATCACTATTTCATCTCTTTACTTACGACCTCCTGTATATAGCTGATATATATTTTGTATTACTGTGTAAGGCCTTATTTGACACCAATCTCTTGCCAGATTTGCCTATTATTTTTGGAATTTATTATCATATTTTTGCTCTTTGTTATTATATTATATTGTAATGTGTTAGCTATTGTGTCCAAATAATTTCCCTTGTGAATCAATAACAATTGTCTAAGTCTAAGAGGTTTTCATTGTTTCATGTTATTATTTGGTAAGACAGAACTTGTGGTAAATATTGATCATAGTTTAGGACCTTTCCATGAAATACATGATCATATATCTGCATATTTATGCATAGAACACAATGTCACAATGTTGCTATGAATGTAAATCATGTACAAGATCATGTACAATGGGTTAATATGAATATTTTAAGACCAAAATGAAAAG
Organism: Scartelaos histophorus; assembly: GCA_000787155.1. NCBI lineage: Eukaryota > Metazoa > Chordata > Actinopteri > Gobiiformes > Gobiidae > Scartelaos > Scartelaos histophorus. The sequence goes on along the minus strand of KN500993.1, from coordinate 15,936 downwards.
CTCACTGCAGCAGTTAGAGTTGTGACTTTTCCAATATAAAGACAGTCAAAGGAGCCTGAAGCGCCCTCATACTTGCTTCCTATTTGGAAAGTGGCAGCTAGCAGTTTAGCTATGTCCATTATAAAGTATATGGTGCAGGCCTACTTAATATCAAAATAAAGCACATGTATCTGTGTAACAATACTATGTATGACTAATGATTCCTCATTACAATTATACATGTCTTTTGCTCATATGATGCCCTTGTGAAGTAGTATTAAATTAAGTACTAGTATTAGAACAGTACTAGCACTAAGTAGCAGCGGCCCAGTAGATTTTGTAGTACTGTAGTGGTAGAATTAGCAGTAATGCAGGAGTAAGTCTGAGTGTCTATTTACATTAGCATTATTGAATCATTCAGTATACAGTCTTGACATTTACACCTGATTTGATTGCCTCTTCCTGCCACGCTCTGTACCTGTCTGCATTTCTATCAGATTTTTCCACACTCCCTTTATGTGTGTCTGCTGTGAATAAAAAATCAGGCCGTGAAGTGAAGTGTTCATCAAAGAGGAGATGCGTGGAGAAGATGGGCTGACATAACACAGTCATGCAACATTGATGGAGCACAAGGCTGGGGGTTGTACTCATGGGAACTGACACATCTTCCTGCATTTAGGTTTGGGGTAGACTTGAATAAATATAATATGACAACTTTGTGATGTCAGCGAACCTAAACGCTGCACTTTTTGGATGGGACTACACAAGGCCATGGATGTGAGGAGGGCACAGATGTAAGTAAGAGAGACTTAAAGGTGGGATAGCTGATTTTCAAACCATGAAAGAAGGAAGAATCTCTCACACACTCTTTGGCACATCGGTAGAATTCACATGCACAGCTTTAATACAGCTTGTTCAGATGGGGAAGGAGCACAATGTGGGCCGCAGCCGATCGGATCTCAAAATTACTCTGGCTTTTTAGGGATAAGGCTTCATATGATTTTTCGATACTTCAATGATAACATTTTTAAACAACAAAACCAGCATAAAATGTCATGTAGTCTTACACTAGTTTCAGGTTTTGTTTATTTCATCTCCTCATGGAGAAATATGACTTCAAGCAGGGGTCAATAGCATTAACATACAGACATGACATAACAAAAGACAAGAAAAACATGTAGAACTGGACAATTTTCAATCCCTCAGGCTCAACACATCTGCACAGTCAGTCCATGTTGTTAAAGTTTATGGAGTGGTGTATGAATGATGTTTGATACTTTTGCATAAAGGAACCTTGAATCTCCTCCCAGACTACAGGAGCTCTGTGTGTGGATCAGATGAGGGGATCACTGATGGCTTTCAGAGTCTGTCTCACAAGTGACTGTCCGGAGATGATCTGTGGAGCAGTCAGAGTGGACACTCCCATGATGTTACCAGTGAGTTCTAATATTACAGTAAATGTCATTTCTCAGTATCAATATCTGCTCATATGAACACTTAGTTTCATTTGAGATTTGTATATAAGTAGCCATTTCTTGACACTCCAAGCATGGCAATATAGATGTTAGATTACTATGGAGCTTTGGTCTGATATACACTAACATCGCAGAAGCCAAATCAGAACTAGTAAACATATGCTAACAACGGCCTTCCCTGCACACAACTTAACAGCACAAATGATTTTTCTTCTCTTGCTGCAGTACTGGCTCGCTGCCCCAAGGACCACGTCCAGCTTTATCATGAATTATTTTGTTCAAGGTTGTACATTCAGGCTTGATAAAATGCAGCACATATTTTATCATTTGTATACTTTCATAACATAAACTACTCAAAAAAGAAAAATTCTAATCTGATACAATGTAGGCTAAAGTTTAAGGTTTTTTAAGGTAAAACACAATACAGTAATACAGAGGATAAACTTGGCATGAAACTAACCGTATACAATAGCTATCAGAAGTTAATACTGCTATTACAACTACTTATTTCCTTGTTTCAATTGCTTTATTCCACAGAGCATACTTTAGAATATGAAGGTACCACGCAGTCAAGTTATGAGAAAAAACAATACACTCAGATAACTGGCAGACATCCAATTGCTAAGTCTAGCAAGAGCAACAAATCTATATTCAACTCTCAATCTCCATGGCAACACTTTAAACGGCATCTTTCCATAATTTATTTCTTACTTCTAATTGTTCCTGCAGTTTTCATTATATATATGGTATTAGGGTTTGTTTGGTTTGTGGACTCCTCCGTCTGACAGCGTGCTTGGGGGAAGGTGAGGGAGCAGCCGTGTGCCCGTGGACATGTCAGTCTATTGTCAGTCAGCCTATGCCCGCACACTGCCACATGTCAAATCTGCAAACACTCTCCTTTGTTCTGCATACGGACTTGTGGACTCCAAAATATCCACCCACAAATGGTACAGAGCAAGAGGAGAGGGTTTTCATATGCAGTTTGGGATGAAAGTTATTTGAATATTGTATTTTATTAGGGTACTGTCTCATGAAAATGTAACTATGGATTGAGAGAATACTGCATTGTGCATATATATGTCAGCAAACTATATATTACATTTAAATTGATTTAACATGACTATATTTGTTTATATGTATATCTCCTTAGCCCATTAGCTATACCCGAGGGTCATCTAGTTTTATAAGACTCAATGTTATGGAATGACATTTATTGAAATACACGCTTCAATTTTTAAAGGTAACTGTATTATGTAACTGTACACAACATTATTGAACATTTGAATCCATGAACTCACTCAGTGTTTGTCTAAATGTATTGAACAATTGAATATGTGATTCAATTTTAAAAGCCCTGCATCCATGAGTACAAAGAAAATAAATCATTGGATCTTATATTATCAAAACATTGATCAAACCATCAATGCTCCTCTTATTGTTGTATAAAACACTGTATAATGGTTGTCTCTCCCACGTGTTCCAAATGTTGTGCGCCCCTATGCAAACCATGGGGAGGTATGGATCCACAGGAGTAAGAGCTGAAGATTATCTGGCCAGAGGGTGCAGGGCTTTCTAGGCTGGATATGGCCACAGACATCCAATAGAGCTGCATTCTGAGATAAGACACTGGCCCTATGGCGCGACAACACGCATTTGAACGCACACACACACAAACGCACACACAAAGCTCGTGGCAAGTTGCTCAAGCCCCGCTGATAAAACAGAGCGACGCACTTCAAAGCTAGATAGTCGGAGATAGAAAAACAACCTCAACTAATAGAGCCTCCCTCAAAATGGCTGCCAGGCACGGTCACGTTCCAAAGTCTCGCATGCACACTTCTCGAGTCGGTTGCATAATAACACTGCATTTCTCCAAAGGTTTGAACTACCTTCAGCACATTCTAAAGCCTACTACACAAAAATGTGAAAAAAAGAAGCTACATATGTTCATAGAAGGTCAACATTATATTTCATTATATTTCAATACAATTTTCACAATTCATTCAACAACTAAGAATATGCCCTATTGTGCTATGTATTTTTTTCTGTTCCTCATGGTTATTCCTTTAGCATAGTATTTAGCATTTAGTATAGCAATAAACTTGTCTATCTCCATGGAAACAGGCAGGTGACACCACAGACCACAATATAGGTCAGATCTGTGGAGCAGAAACCCCGCTCACAGTAACAATGCATGTTTCTCAATTTTTTTTTGTGCACTAAAAACACCTGTAATGAATAAACGGAAGATAAACAATAATGTCATACTGTGGAATATTCTAGGCAAAACATAACATCAACATTATGCAACCTATGCCTCCTCTAGAATATTTGCACAGTACACCTTAAATTGTACTTACACAGACAATAAAAGTACTTAGGTATTAGTAACATCTTAGCCTGAATCATTATGTTCTTATCAATGGATGTGGCATTTTAAGTGCTCAGCATGTTAACACATTGTAAGTAATAGTGTCAACTGCGTAGCCTTTGCCTCCACTCTCTATGAGGCGGTGGGTTTCCTCTCCTCCCTGTTGTTCTGCCTGGGTCTGCTTAATTTGCCAATCTGCTGCTTGGCACAGAGGACGCAGTGAACAGGCCAGGAGCACACAGAGCCCACCCGCTAGCCCGCCCGCTAGCCCGCCTGCCTGGCAGGGGCAGCCCAATCGATAAGGACACAGCGCAGGCAGGGAACAGGTGCACCCCACTCAGTGAAGCCGAGTGGGTGCTCTCCTGAGGCTTTCGTGTCGTAATCTATTTGGGAGAGCAGGAGATAGGCGGCATGGCGGATGGACCTGGAATAATATGGTGGCAGTGAAACAAAGGAGAGTCAGGCCGGTATGTAGGCCAGGCCAGTGTGTGTGGTGTGGAGGGAATCTGGAAGTCTATCAAGGACTTTACCCATAAACTAATCCTACTGTGAACGATCAGAAGGGTGCTGGGGCCTAATGCAATTAGTACCACAAACTGCTAGAAAAGCTGTCATATTTTTAGCCTGAAGTTCAAATAATTAACATCACAAGTGCATGCTCCCTCTAAATGCAAACATTATAAACCCTGGGGAGACAGTGGCTTAGTGGTTAGAGAGCTCGTCCATCAACATGAAGGTCGTATAAATGTGGTGTATGTACAATGCTTACCTATAGCCATTATTACAGCAACTACAAAAAATACAGCAATAACAATGGTGTGCCCTCTATGGGCCAGGACTCACAGGTAGAAGAGATGGTGAATCTCAGTGGGAGGGCGAGATGTACTATCACCACAACCACAAGCTCTATTTAACTAATACTGAATGATACTTCTATGGTTGATTTTAGATGGCAAGATGACACAATAAATGCATGATAAACGCTATATCGCCTTATCGTTCAATATATGAAAGCTGGAACTATATTTTTTGGGACTCACGATTGGGGCTTTATTGTATGTACAACTTCCTACTAGAAATTTGTTTGGTTATTTTTTAGCTATTTGTTAAGATTTAAACTGTAAAAGGTTGAATTAATAAAACATCGATGTCTCTTCTAGATATAAACTAAGTACTAAATTTCATTCTACTATTTCTTTCAGCTCAATATTGAAAATATAGAATAGTTTTGTGGCAGTGTCATAAATTAGTTTAAATATTATCATTTATTATATTTACTTCAGCAATATATCACAATTCAAAATTTGTTATCACCTAGGCTAAACTAAACTGGAACTCCATCAGTGACTTTCCTATAAACAAATCCCGTTGTGGTAATGTGGAAGTCTGCAGAAGCCTAGTGCAATCAGTGTTCTGGTGGAAGAGGGTCTCCGCTCCAGCCATTAACCACTTTGGCTCGTTTTCAGCATTTCCTGTCATGTTGCTTGATTGCAATCTGGTGCCAAGACAAGGGGAGGGGGAGAGGATGGAGTAAATAAGTAGAGAGACTGAGGGTTAAAACAATGCACACTCTATGCTTGACTTCCTTCAGGAAATGGAACTCTGTGATTCAGGCCATTAAGGGTTCAAGGGTGAAGCTCTAAATTTCCTTAAACTGACAGAGTGGCAAGAGAAGCAAACGGAGGTCACTCCGATATAAGTGCATTTAAATAGATTACAATGCCAATCACTGATTAGCCTGCTATTAAGATGGGGGATATGACTTTTGGCACTGTAGGCATTTGGCTGACAATGAACAACAGTGTAACAGTTGAGTGAGTATTTATGAGTGAAAGAGGTTTTATGGAGTTTACCGACGCAGTGTCTTCCAAAATTATACAATAAACAGCTTGAACAAACACTCCACAACAATAAAGCTGTGGTAATAATGGGAGTGCACTGAACATTGACACGGGCTTTGTAAGCAAAAGTGAAAGAAGTAATGGGTCAATGGGAATTTATTAAATAGAGAACTGCAACTGCAACTCCAGTCCAGTTATTGCTACTTTTATTAATGCTGTTACACAATCGATACACTGAGAAAAAAAAATTAAATTAAAAACAAAAACTATGACAGTATGATATGATGATAACTTCTAGTGCTGTGAATCACAGGTGCATTGTTTGTGTTTTAAACCACTACTTGCATCAATTGTCTTGCATAAACTGAAGAAACATCCAAATTGTAGCATTGTTATAAAATAACTTTGTAAAAAATGCTCTTGGTTATCAATACAGTTGCCCAAAATAGCAATACTGTATATCCAAATTCAGTATCACAATGTGTCAATATTTTAATATTTTAGCACACCCCTAATACCTACTTATACCAACTGCTACTTCTCCACTATTCACTTGAGCTAACGTTATAAATTCAATATACGAAATGGGCACACGCTAAAGTTATTTACAAACAGTCAAACACTTTTACCTTGTTTTTTTTTTCTTTCTAGAAGATGCTGGTACATGAATATTTTTAAGGCTTTGTTCATCAAAAAAACAAAGAAAAAAAACTTGTGAAACTGCAAACTTTGGTGATGTCGAGCGAGCGGGCGTAGGTGATAAATTATTCATCCGTGCATCTTGCTTTTATAATATGCATGTTAGAAGACAATGTGCAAAGCATGAGGAGGCCGCATTAAGAAAGTTACTGAGTGTGTCTTTACGTAAGCATTTATGCAGCAGGGTCATTGTGTTACGTTCGAAAATCGCTTTTAAACAATATTGTGCAATTGGGCACTGGATAAAGATGCTGACCCAAAGACACTGACATGTGAGAAAGGAAGGGGAAACTTCGGTATTCCTGCCATTGTAAAGCCATGTGTTTGTGTAACGAGAGAAAGAATGGAGAGTTTAATAGACAACACAGCAGATGTAGAAGACAATAAGTGTGGAAAGGTGCAACGCATGATAGGAGATGGAAGTTTTACAGAGATTATGTTCAGACGATTGAGGGCCAAAGGGGTTTGGTGTCATATTTTATAAACACAAAACTCAGTATCTATTATTCTCAATTCAGTACACTATGGATGTTGAGATTATTTAGTTAACCAATAATCTTCACGATAGAAGAAATGAAAAACTAAAGAATATCCATGACCTTTTTATATCCAAAATTGTAGGCCCTGTCTGCTGTGTACTGTCGGCATCTAATCATAAAGTGCCTCATTGTCTGATTAAGTAGAAAGTGTGTGGTTAGCATGCCTCTGATATGGTTTCTTAAAGTTTATTTATTATGTGGAAAATTGTAAATTGTGAAAACTATGGCCACTAATATAAGTTAAGGACTACATAAAGCCATGAACATTTTATAAGCAAAATTATAGGCACTGTACCTTTTTTCCACATATTTGAGCTAATTGTGTTTAACCCCAGTATAGCTATATTATTTAAGCACCTCTTGAGGTCAATATAAGTTGGCTGTGTGCTGTATGCTTCTAATTATACAGTGCTTTATGTAATCAGGAAGTGTGTGGTTAGCATGCTAGTTCTCTTTAGCTTTACCATGATGGCAAAAGTCTGATATGGTTTCTGAAAGCTGTGCAAAGAGCTCATAAACACATGATCATAATGTATTATGTAAATTTACTTTATTTTTTTTGGTCAGTAATTTGATTGAATTAAATTACTAAACACAAGGAATTGGCATAAAGAACATTTCTAATATAGTAGTTTAATTTGGTAATACATCTGCTACCTTTAGTAACCGCATGTTTCTTACAATACAGGGCATTGTTACACGGAGCAACAGGCCCGCATGTGTACTGAAACAATTTAATTGGTTCTTTCTAACTTCTCTTCCAATTATGTTTGGTCCAGAGCAGCCGCGTTCCCCCTCATGGCCCACTTCCTGTCTCATTTTATATCTTTATGAAGTCCATACGAGCCAAGCATACATGTGTGTTCACATTACAGTATCAGTAATCAGTGAAGTCTTTTACTTGGCCTCTCTCCACAACTGGGAAATCAGAGCAATTTACTCAATATATAATATATGTAGAAAAAGAGTAATTCAGAATATTGCTGGAGGCATTGCATTGACATAATAATACACAAATAGTACATAATAATAGAACTATAACACAATAGTTGACTCCAAATGTCCTCCTTAGTCCCTAACCTCTCACTCACAATATAGAACTGTATTATTTACCAGACTACCACTACATTTACCTCATCACGTGTCATGTGACTCTAGTATCTGAGTGAGAAAAGTCAGTTAAGCAATACAGTAAATTGTGTGTATTTCTGTACTAAATATCAATCTGTCAGTACATTTGTATGACTAAAAATTAATATTAATCACACATATTTTACTTAAGATCTCATATTAAACATAACAACTGTCTGGTTTATTCAGCTTTTTTTTTTTATTATACATTTTTAACAGCTCAAGCGAAGTTAAACAGCTAACACTAGGGACTTATCACTACAATGATTTGTTCATAACCATGGACAGGAGAGTCAACAGGGGGACAAAGGGGTCTGTCCCAGGCCCCATGCTAGGGCTCAGAATTTGACTCTCTTCCCTATTAATTTATATTAGAGGATGGGCATATGAGGCTTCTTGCCCCAGGTCCCCAAATTTCTGTCAGCGGGCCTGATCATTCGTAGAGTGCATGAAAACATTTCTTCTATTTGCTTTCATAGTATTGTGTAATGACTATGGCGTGACCAATATGGATGTTTTTGCGGCTGATATGATACTGATAAAATGGGAGTTGGAGGTGCCTATAGCCGATATAAAACCCAATACATCTAGTGATGTAAAACTAAATTTTCAATTGATTATAAAACTTAGGTCTAGCCCTACTGGATTTTAAATTGCGTTTGTGTAGGCTACATTTACTGTTATTCTGCCTTTTTACAGGCATATTTAAAGATGGTAGGTATGCCTAATGGCATTTTTGTATGACATTCTAGTCAGTAAAGAAAGTAAGTAAACAGACTGTTTATGTATAGTAACTTACAGCTAAACAATGAGAAAAAAACAAAAGTAGCTTAAAATATAGACAGTGTCAGCCAACTGGTCAGGCCCTAGTAATGACCTGTCACAGACCAGTCTCGAGACCATCGCTGTAGGCTGCTTTTCAAGGTGCATTGAGGGAAATTTTTAGTGCATTACTTTTTACCCGGAGGACATTTGGACAACGCTAACAACACAAAATGGCGTGACCACTACACCATGGCCTACTGGAATAGTATGGACATTCGGACAGCGCCAGTAAAGTCTACTAGCCTAAAAATGTAATAGTCTTGAAAGCTTGTAAGAGGGCTATGAACAGATACAAACAACTGTAAAAGCATCACTGCTGAGACTATAAAGTGAGAGAAGTAACGTTTATGGATCAACACTAACACAGATTATTTTTGCAAATTTCAAATATAACAAAAAGAAAAAAAAACTGTGTTAGGAACTGATATTAGGCTCACATTATCAAGTTCTTGTCAAAACACTCATTAATGTGTGTTAATTAATTGCTCTCTTTAGGGAATCTTAGAGGAAGAAATCAGGTCAGAAAAATGCCAAAGAACTAAACCTAAAGTGCCTTGTCGCCTCACTTTCTAAATAATGAGAAAATCATGCAGTTGAGGTAGTTAATTTATTCCTTGTCTTTATTGAGTGAGGGAGCGCGGTGAGGTGGGAGAGTAAAGAAGCCAGGCCTGCATCGATTGTATGTATTTATCTTCCCCTGGTCAGCAGTCTGGCTTGTTGCTGTGCACTGGAGGTCATTCTCCACATTGAATCCCCATTGATCTGGTCTTTAAAGCCTCCAGAGACAGCCAGCCAGTGCTCTATTATGAGACTGATCACACTTTGGGAGCAATAAACACATAAGCATACTCATGAATAGACAAACATCAACCTCTTGTAGGGCCTAAGTACATTAGCACACTCAGGAAACACATCTTCTGATCGGTGGAAATAAAGTTTAGCACCGCGCTCTGGCCTGTAATGCCTTGTAAGCGTGCCTCCTAACTGCGTGTAAGAGCATGTGTTAATTCGGACATCATTTAATAAGAGCCAGCCAGACAGCGCTGACCACTCCATTGGAAAGGTGCTGAGAGGCAATTACCAAAGAAGATAGGCCTGCAGGCTCCTGGGGCATCACGCATTTCCAACCAAGAGAGGATGGAAGCTAACCGCTCCCCGGACCTGTCCTACTCTCTGCATGCAGAAGGATGTCAAATAACTCACACTAACAGAACTTTTGAATGGTGCAAAGCTAATTACAGCTGGTCGTGTTCCTTCTTTGTGAACAAAACAACACCACACCGCAACTGAATCAATGTTTTAAAGGTCGTTCTTTTCTGAGTTGTGTTTTGTTTCATTCACACATGTTTAACAAACTAATTTCTTCATGACATCACAAGATGGAACAGAGTATTTTGATCTTGGGAGATGTAGATACCGTAATAATAAAGGGTTACTCAAACATATGTGCATGAAACAAAACACAACTGTATGTTTTTGAGGAGGTAATGACATTTTAACATGGCTTAAATCTCACAAGTGTCAAATACTGCAATACATTATACAATAAAAATTAGACACGTTTTTTTAAATGCTATAAATAGCTTCTGAATCATAAACAGCAGACTAATATTTGTCAGTGGGTATATTCACATGACCAATACAAATCAGATAATAGATCATTAGAATAATCAGACCACCCACCAATTAGATCTGATTAGAATCTGATTACTGTTGTATTATTATAGTGTGTTTACATGCACAAAAGAAATGTGATCACCAAAAACACCTGGAGATGCGTCACTTAAATAATGGATTTTTAAAAGTAGATGTAACAAAAAACAATTAATTTATCCTTTTTGTATAATTTTCTTGTGACCCATCAGAAAGAATTACTCACATTACTGTTGACATGATATTTCATTTATAACTATGAAAATTCAACAGTTTTTGGTGTGCATGTAAACACAGCTAGAGTCATTTGATGTATTAATTATTCGCTATTAGTTATGCATAGAGATTAACTGTCAGTTGTCAATATTACATTTCTAATTGTTTTCATATTTAGGTAGGTACTTTCGTAGTACTAGTGGAGAACTTAGTTAATTTTCCTTCTTTGTTTTGTGATTAGATTTGAGCTTTAAAATTCTAAGACTCACAGCCTAACTACTTTAAATGTTTCATTCTGCTATTTATGTCTGCATTTTTTTTAAACCACATGACACATTTGGAATAATATTTTGGGGGATCATTCTGCTTTTGGATTAGTGTGTCACTGGCATACATTTGTTTCAGTATTATTGTTTATTGTCTATACTTTTCTTAAGCAATATATCATACTTCAAAATTTGTTAACATAGCAGAAGTAAAATATGCAATAAATGAATTAAATGAAAAGAATTTAAGAGCTCTAAACTCAAAAAATTTATGATAGAAATGTTGGATATATACTACGATGTCTGTAGGCCAAGAACTCTTACCAAGGAATAGTGCTGCAACCTTCACTTACAGTTTGAATTGGATAATATATTTTGATGCTCTCCAGCCTGTCTGCAGTAATGAATGTGTATTGTGTTTGTGGCCCCTTGAGAAGGCTGTAAACATTAGGCTGACATATTACAACCACAGAAAGGAAGTTAGTATTAGCAAACACAGCCTAATTACTGGCTATGTTGAGCGGACACCAAGCAACTTAAGCATAACTTTAGTTGCGTTCCTGCCCACAAAACAAATAGAAAATCATTTTAAACCCATTAAGATGATAGTTGAGATGTAGTAAATATTTGGAGACTTTGTTGCTTTGCTTTATGTCTCTACAATCAAAAGCAGTGCAAACAAAGCTCAGAACAGATGAATTCCAGATGCTGGTGAAAGATCACCTAAACATGACCATCAATCTTCTTCTGGTTTTCTCTATTAGTGGTGGACTTGTTTGTCATTTTGAGTAAAGAATTGCTTAACTGTGTATGCTAACCACTCCAACATAATAACTATATTTTTGAGGCTCTGTGAAACTGAAATAATGAAATTGTACATTAAAGCGTGTGATCTCAAGTGAATGCTCAGGACCGAAAGAATGAACTCAAGTTGAACATGTGTTTCATGTTTCACGCCATGTCCAGTGTAAAATATATGATGTGGCCTTCCTGTCTCCGTACAGACCTTACTTATGAAGAATGTGTTATGATTCATTAGGTAGAGGAGGAAATGAAGGTAGTGCAGGAAAAGCTAGGGGCACCCACTCTCACAGTCACTGTAACATCATTAAAGCCATCCAGAGGACGACGTGTCAGCGTTGATACAGAGTTATGCATCATAACGAGATGATGACAATAGGGCATTTCTCAAACTTTACAAAGTTGTTATTGGAACTCAAAATCAAAGGTGTGTGAGATGTAAACAATTTCCCGACACCAACTCAAGTTCAAAAAAGAGAAGAGAAACCAAGGGAACCATTAATTAGCCTTATACACTAATTCTCAGAAATGCAGAGTAAATTGATGTATTCTGAGCACCTCAGGACACAGCGTTTTAAAGGGTGAGTGGTTATAAATGATAATTTAATTCATCTGGCTTTTCCTACATAAGTCTACATAATATATTAGTGTTGACTCACAGCTTTAAGCATTGAATGCTAAACAGCATGACATGCATATACAAAATATAGCCATATTTATATTAAAAGCATCACACCTTGTGTCGAACATTCACACGAATGTTAATAAAGTAAATATATGAAGTATTAGAAATCTTAATTCAAGATAAAATATGGCCTGAAATGTATGGCCACATTTAAAGGCAGCGTGTATAAAATATGATCACATAAACTAGATAACATCTAGATTCACTTGCTGGGTGAAATAAGGTGTGTGCTCGCTTACCATTGTTGCCGAAGTCCAGGGAGTACTTGACCACGTGGTAGTTATTCCACACATAGAGCAGGTTGTCTCGGGGGTTGTAATCCACTGCAGCAATGTACTGGTAGGAGTTTGGGAATGGTATATTCACAGTCACTTCTTTGCTCTTGTCTGTATTGTACATGTAGTCTATCTTGTTCCCTGTCCCTTCATTATCATCATCTTCATAAACTGTTTTCACCACATAGAGCACCCCGCAGATCATGAACGCATTTGAAGCCGAGCGTTTGTCATAGTTTGTGTCCCAGGACCCCTCGATTCTTAATGTATATGGATTGAGCTGGCTTACTACAATACGACCGTTATTCTGCTCAGTCGCATAAATCACCCATAAGCCATTCTCATCCACGGCTAGGTCAATGTCCGACTTGCCTCCCCAACGATATGGCGAAGTATCGTGATAGTTAGCGTTAGCAATTATGGCCTCTCCGCTTTTGATACGTGTACGCAAGTCGAACTTTACAATATTTCTTGTGCGTTCCTTGTTGAAAAAAAGTGCACCGTCATAAACCACAAAACCAGTCCCGTCAACGCGATGGGGCAGTTTGTAAGTTGTGGTGGGGCGTCCAGCTATGAAATCCTCTTTAGAAGAATATTCGGTGAGTGTGTCAGTGCGGTATGGTGTCCAGGGCATGTAGTAGATCTTGTCCGAGGCCTGGAGAGGGTCTTTGCACCATGCTCCAGACTGGTGGTCCGACTCAAAGAGGTGCTCACTCTGGTAGACTCCACGCAGGATCCCAGGGCAGAGAAAGACTACAGCAAGAGGAAAAGGACAGCGTCAAATAAGTGCAACACAATAACTAACTTATTTTTTATCAACACAATATAGTGCGAGCTCTACTGTTGCTAAGGATATTCTCTTATCCTAAGAGACTGAAAACGGCAATATTGAACCTGATCATTATTTTTTGTTTGTTTCTACAAACTTGATATATTAAGACTCAAATCACATCTTCGGGGGTTGTACTGTGGCAACATTTTCAGAAGCTGTTGTGTTTTTATATATATTTAGTGTAAGTGTAAACAACAAATGTAAGATATAAGTATGTTTCTATACTGTAAATCTGCTGTGAAAATTGCACTGTAATTTTTACTAAACTGAACTGAGGCAAGGATTGAATTTCACAGTTTAAAGCTTTATTATAAAGCCTATATTACACAAAATTTATTCCTGTGGGCTATGTTATAATGTTACCTCATCGAAAACATACCTGAGCTATGTTTTGTTTCACTCACACATGTTTGAGTAATCCTGGTTTAATACTAGTCTATATTTCTAAAGCTAAAAAAGCTTTGTTCAACTTTGTGATGTCATGAAGCTGTAGTTTTCAAGTCAGAAAATAGTGTAATGTAAAATAAAAAAGAGAGTTGCTAATTTTATTCTCATATAAAATAAATTATGAGGATTATTGCTATACTTCTCTGTACTCAAGCCTTAACCAGCAGTGAGTGACAATGGCAGGATAGGCTTACTTTATTATGATGCCTGTAAAGTCACTGTCATTGTGAGGCATAGCAACAGCGTGCAGTCTATTCAACAGATTATAGCCTGCTCTTACAGTGAAAAGCAGAGGAGAGGAATGGCACATTTTGTTCTCTGTACCCCCTTCTCTCCCTCTCCAAAGCTCCTCATTAGTCGACAAACTCTTTCTTCCTTTTCTATTCCTGTCAGATACGACTGTCTGAACCACACATCTTTTATCGCCTGCTGTTTTTGCAATTGTTACGATAAGTCATCCCCCAGTCCCAGCTCCCTACTCCCATCATGGAATACGGGGGTCATGTTTTATATGTGATGTGGGAGATGCAGTAAATTTCGGAGTACGGACCGCGTGGTAAGGAACCTTTGTAATTTGACTGGAATGTTGTCGCATACAAAGACCAGATGTGCACTGTGGTTTTCCCATTCTGCTCAATAACTTCCAATGCAGAGGGCTGTGAATATTGATTTGGGTTTTCACAGCACCGGAATAATTTTCTCATCACATGGAATGGCTGGAATATTAAATGTCAGCGTAATTCCACATTCATTGGCTCAGTGAGGTTGTTAAATGGCATTCAACTCAACACCATAGAAAAACATGTAGTCTGAGTCGTTTCTAATGATTTTTTACAGTAATGGGAATATTTGACATAGAGTGTACTTTATCTAGACCTAGGGCTGACAGCTATTGCTAATGCTATTAACATTACTAGGATGATTAATTATGGGAATCTTTATGCATGACCACACAACCAAACTGTACTAGTGATTTTGCAACAGTGATATATTTGCTTAATTGTGTCAAAAGCAGTATACGGAAAAACTGCCTTTTACTTGATATTTTGTTTAATTGATCATGTAGATGATATTAAAGATTCCCTGTGTAACTTTCGAGGTGGAGAGTAGGCCCCCATGGAGAAGTTTTGCCTGGAATTTGTTACAGCATGACATTAAATGTATCTATTTCCATGAAGACAAGCACCATGCCAAGTCTGATTTGTAGAGGTGGGCCCGCTTACAGTACAAAGCATATTTTTCATGGTATTGTTTTATTGTAAAAATACTAATAATTGAATAATAAGCTAATTTGCTGCGGTATGGCATCCAGTAAATCTCCAAGGACTAAACCAGGTGCTGGACTTGTATCAGAAAAGTTACACAGTACACATCTGAGTAAAATTTGCTTAAAAAAATAATTAAAACTACAGTCAATGCAATTTTGCTGTCATTGGCGGAACCTAAATATCACTTAGTAACACTGTCTGCTCCACCATATAAAAAATATAGAGCTCAAGTGTGCGTAATGAGTGTTTCAGAGATGAAGCAGTCTTAATATAGCCCCAGCCTCTTTGAGAGAGATGTCGAGGTATAAAAAGCTTCAGGCGCTGGCATCAAAAAGTGACACCAAACCCTGCCCTGGAGTCCTATATGTATGTGTATGTATGTGTGTGTGTGTGTGTGTGTGTGTGTAAACAGACTTACCTTTTTGTTCTACTTCTGCTCGAGCCATAGACGGAACATTGGTTATGCAAAGGAGAGAAAAAAGAGAGGGAGAGACAAGACAAAAATAGATTAATGATGCAATAATAAGGAAATCATGATAATACAATCTCAGATCTCCATAATCATACTCATATTTCATCCTAACCTTGTGAGAGAGCCAGGATGCTTTCTGCGTGTGATTGGTAATAGGGTTA